>CAEFZY010029644.1:0-12884 GCA_903066815.1 Brachyrhaphis roseni | reverse complement strand
TTCTTTTATTAAACTGAGTAATTTCTGTGACGCCATCACGCATTGTTGCATTTTATTGTAGCCAGCACGTCGCTCCCGGGACGACCTGGGATCCGGAGGAAAAGAGAGAGAGAGCCTGACTTTTTTCAAAGTTAATTTATCCAAAACTCTTTTTCTTAACACCCATCAACAGATCAAAGGTTCAATATAGCTAACTAATAATACTTTCAGTTCTTTGCATTTGTCACTAATCTACTCATTATGAAAGTGTTTTTTCACCTGATCAATGCAAGACAGATTAGACAAAGAGGAAAGATTAACAGTATTGTTTAATAATGGTTGATATATATCTTATAGCCCGAAATGTGTCTGTAAGGCTAAAGTAGATCAACATGCTTTTGCACTTACTGATGGACAAAGATGACGAGGGGAAAACACTGTTGGGTGAGGTGTTATAGCAAAAAAAAAATGCAACTTAAATCCTATTCATCTGACTGGTGAATAGGATCATGAGATTTACCTCAAGATTGTGGAATCACTGGCATCGTCGTCAATTTGTGACTCAATGAAGAACGTCAAGTGCGGTGGTTTTTTATTTTTGGTTTGCTTTTTTTTTTTTTAGAACCTTTTATCTTATTTTTCTTTTAATACGTGTTTGTTTTGTCTCCATTTTTACTAAGGACCTTTCTTGTGTCTGGAATAAAGGTTGACTGAATAACACAAGACTGATTTTCTAACCTTACAGCAGATTAGTAACAGCAATAACATAACCTTGCCCATTAATACAGATGCTGATTAATATTTTAAATATGCATGTTCATTCAGATCCACAAGAGGTCGCTGCAGCAGCCTTCACATTCCTCTTTCCCATTCTCTTGGCTTATTAACTGTAACATTTAATTCAGACTTTTGTCGACATTGAATCTATAACACTGAATATTTTATCCTGTGCCATTATGTGTATGATTTTTTTTTATCATACTAAATTCGAAAGCAAATATTTCACTTGCAAAAATGTTATTTTTCAGGATAATGAAGGGCAAGTTAGTGTTTTAAATATGTAAGATATTGTCTATGACTTGATGTCTTCATCTTTACCAATTATACTTTTTGCTTTTATTTTAATAATAGTGAAAAAGGGAATTTAAACATCTAGTGACTTTTACTTAGAAGCAGACTTTGGTACACCTATGTATTAAATTCCATCAAGCATTTTTGAAGAAACTGAAAAGACAAACTCAAATAGGACAAAATCTTGAGGGCATTCAAACTTATTTACTTGTATTTTTACTCGCAGTGAACTTTTTTCTTTTTTAAACAGACAGCACTGGATAATATCTTTAAATCACACAACTTTGAAAGATCAAAAACAATGCTATTCAAATGAAAGCCCGGCAAAATTAATATTAAGCATCTTGATATCACATAATATAAAACTTATCAAGAAGCTGCTCAGATTCAGTGTTGACTTCTCCTCCGTTGAATTATGATTTGACAAATAAAATTGATTTAAAATACAGATGAATAACAAGATCAACAACAAAAGCTGTGATGAAACAGTTTATTTGACACCTTTCGGTTTGACCTTTATGCCACATGTAGTAAACAAGCAGTATGAAAACTTGTACTTTCTGAAAACATCATGAAAATAAAAGTGACATTCACATTTATGAGCCTCTTTTTTTTTTTTTTGGCAGTTACGGTTCTTTGGAAGTTTGAATAAAGGAAGGGCATGTGTATTTTTAAAATGACAAAGTAATATTCAGGAAGACGTTTTGACCTATTCTTTCTCTCCTTACATCCAGACATAACTCACAGTGAGTCCTTGCATAATCTACGCTTAGGAAGAGTCTGCCTCTCTCGCTAAAACAGAACAGGGTAGATCTCATATTTTTGCAGGTGCCTCCATGTCCAGCAAAGAAAATGCAGGCATAAGAGTGAAAAATACAGAAGACATGCTACATTATATACTAGAGTGGGTTGACATTCATCTGCTTTCAGGCAGTGTGGAAATCAGAGGTAAAACAGGAAGAAATGCTCGACCCTGGTTAACTGAGCTTTTGGCAAGTGAACTTTAGCGTGGCGTCACACTGAATACAGCTACCTCTGGAGTCAGGTTGAATGACAGAAATCCTGACGTTAATGAAATCCCTTCCTAGTGCGAAGAGTTGATTTGAATGAGTTCAGTAAAGCCTTCTAATTGGTGAGGGATCTGGGCTTTGTTGTGTACCTAATGGATGTTAGTTGAGGTATAAAGGTTTAGTGATGCTTATGGTTCTACTTGGCTTGGCACTTCTTTCTTTCTTTTTGTTTTGTTTTGAGGGCAGAAAGAAGAGATGGAGAAATTGTAGCTGTATATGTAGACAACAGATCCCATTCATAGATCGTAAAGGATAGTTCTTAAAGGAACAGGAAGATAAACGAACGGTCCCATTGAGCAAATGTGGTCACATTTTGTCTAATGTTAAAGGTACAATATCATCTCTGAAAACCAATAGGGATTTTCCCCCCCAGGTTGGTTCCAATGCTACAACAGATCTGGTTTTTGCACAAGGAATTGTTCTTAACTGGTTCATTAAACGCAATTAAGAATAAATTTGGTTTTCTTTAGCCAGCAAACTGCATTAGTGTCATGACAAGTGGTGCAAAAAAAGCATATATACCTTGTTGGGACACTTGCTTTATCTTGATTTCTTACTGTTAACTGAGTGGGTGAGTCCTGTCTGAGGTGTGTTGTTACGTGTTTACATGTTTGAGACGGCTAAAGTGCATGTTTTAACTACTGTGGAACAACTGTGTGACGACAGGTCAAGGTGACAAACATTGTCATGGAGGCTGGTGAGTGCTCGGTATGAATGTAAAAGGGATGTGAAGGCTGTTGGAACGTGAGTGCTGTTATTGTCCTAAGTTTTCCTGCAGGGAAAGAGCTCTGCGCCCAGTCATCGAGCCGTGCTGCCAGACACCGAACTGCTGCCGGAGCTGGAGCCACTGGAACCTCGGTCTTCGTAGATGGATATCTCAATCTGGACGACGTAGTTAGGGGCCAAAAAAATGTGACATAGCTTGTAATTTGTTACTGGGATGGTCGTCAATGGTACAACAAAATCTCTTGTGGAGACATTTCTGTATTTTTATACATTAAGTTCCTTTAAAGACTTTCATACAATTTCTCACTGGATGTTAATTGAACATCTTACATCGTTTTGTAAACAAACAATTCTTGGATTGTTTGTTTATGTAAGTTCTCCCTACATAAGAGAGTTCCACAAGGTTCAGTTCTTGGCACAATACTTTTGCTATAAATAAATGACCAAAATAGAGTATTTCAACCTAAGGTTTTTACTTCCATGCAGACAGTGGATTCTGAAGGATTTTGAGAATCTCCAACATACTTTGGACTAAAAGAATATTTCTATCACCTACATGCAGAAATTCAGAAGAAAAAAGAACCAAATCAAATCTTTACAGGCGACCTTGACAATAACCTTAATAGCAATAACAAGCTGTTCAGTTGACTTTAGATGCTGAATAGTGCACTTCATACGGCACTGAGATTTGTTGCCAACTCATGAGTGCCCACCCCATACTAACTGGAAATCCATGCATACTTGCAAGCAAGGATACAACACGCATTCCCCTTTCGATGGGATCAGTGATAAGCAGGCCTCTGGGAGCATAGATCTTCTCGTTCTGCTCTTGAATGTACTTTGCTATTTTCTTCAACACCTGACAAACAGATCGTACAAGAAAAGGTAAGAACCCGTTTGGCGTTTATGTCTGATTAATCTAAACCTTTAGAATGCATTAACCTAAACCTCTGACCTTCTCGTAGCGAGTCTCCATGCAGAGGAAGATGAGATAAGCAGTGGCACATGCCAGACAGCCCTCCAGGTAAGACTGGCCTCCAATCTTTTCTGCTTCTGCATAGAAGTTGTTCAGTGTCTTCACAGTCTCCTCAAACAGAGTCAGTTCAATCTGCAGACACATTATGACCCGCGGTTATTTCAAGAAAGATGAGAAACATTGGAAAATATGTGAGTGAGATATGCAGTCATTTGCACCCTCACTGCTCATATGTCATAAGACTAAGGAAACCCAGACACTTCAGCACACATAGAGGGTTATGTGAATCATGACAGTAATTTAGTATCAGTGCATTACAACTTATATCCAAATCCCAGGACTAGGCAACTCTGCATTATTTCCTAAAGCATCCCTTGAGTGGAGACTTTGGGTAAATACATGTCGTATCAGTCACTGTCCAATCTTAAACAAAAACTATATTGATAAATGAAAATGAGTAATTGCAGAATCTGGACAGAAAACATAGCTAATATATGCTACGACTGATTTTGTTGTCAAAGCAAACATTTCTTAATGTGACTTTTTTCTTCATCTGCATAAATATACTCAAATTAAAAGCAAATTTTCTCAAAATAATAATAATAATTTGTGGACTTTTCATACATTTTTTTTCTTTACCAGGATTGTCTGTTCACATGTTCATGGATCCCTCTAAAATAATGACACCAGGCAGAAGATCCTCTGCTCACCCTGCTCTCCAACTCAGACGGGAACTTGGTCTGAAACTTGCATGTGGTCCCTTCGCTGTAGTCCCTCTGGATGAACACCTTGTTGGCAAGAGATGCGCTGTGCCTCAACTCCTGCAGGTTGTGGAACTGGGTTGGACAGAAAAGAAGACAGTGAAGCAGCGTGTGACCTCAGTGAGTGAACTGGACAGATCTGTCCCTCTGGTGCAGCTCAAGCTCCTGTGTGTGCAAACAGAAGCTGACGTTGGACGATCGGGTAGGAGCAAACAGGATGTGATGATCGATCAGTCCTGCCTGGTTAAGCTGTTGGAGGAGAGCCACGTACTCTCTTATCCACACACCCACGGGTGGGTTATCTCCCATCTTCCTCTGTGGGCTGGGATGAGGGGCAACATTTCACTACACCTCACAAACAGATCGAAACAAGATGAGGCAGACACACCAACAAAAAAAAAGGCCAGATAGACATTGCAACCGGCCTCACAAACAGTGGCAGCTGAAGGTTCTGCGTGGCGTGGCTTCTGTCCGTGGTGCTGAACGCTTTCCCCGCGTGTTTCAGAGCAGAGCAGGCAGACAGTGGCCTGTCACCGGATTAACAGGGAACAACAGTGGAGGAAAATAGAGCTGCTTTCACCGAAACAGCTTAACATCGCGGCGGGTGGTTCGACCGGGTTCACGCCGTAAGTTCCTCATAAATTCACCGACCCACGTCACGCAGACGAAGCTCTAGCCCCTCACCACGTACACAACTCCTGTCATTTTGAATAAAAACGAAGACTGTGTAGCTCTATGTGTGATAATGTAGGACACAGTCCGGTCCAGGATGAGTGCGGTTAGATCAGTTTGACCGTGTGCAGACCCGATGCCCTCACTGATGGGGGGCCGAGGGGGTCTGTTTGTATTTATATTTATAGATAAATGACAAAATATAGTCTCGGTTCTGAGCGAAGAGGAAAAGAAAACATAGCTTTGCTCCTCTTACCTCTGTCGCCATGTTGCCATCCGTGAACGCGGGGAAGAATCCCTTCAGGAGCTGGAATCGCTTTAGTGGGACTCGGAGGAACGAGGGGCGGGGCTTAGCGTTGAGGGCGGGGCTAAATATAATGGGGCGGGGTCAGCGTTGAAACAGTTCAAAAGGGTGTGGCTGGTTATGGATTTCTGCTATTTTTATCATTTCAAAATAGGAATTTTCTGGGTTTTTTGGTCAATTTTGGGACTTTCTTTTTTTAAAACGTTCAAATGTACAAAATTTTCCAGTGATGCTCTGATTTCGATGTTCCTGGTCAATTCCGATTCTGAATAATGTTCCTTGGTAGGGGTGAAATGTGGAAGGCAGGTTTCCAGAACACTCGACTCAAATGATTACATCCTCCGCATGCCACCAAGCCTTTCAAAAGCCTTGAAATCATCAACTTGTGTATGGCGTAAGGGAAACACCTAAAACATGTAGGGCAGCGATCCCCACGGACTGGAATTGGGAAACACTGCTCCAACAAGAACATTTTAATCTGGACCATCCTGATGGATGCAGATAAGAAGATCCCACCGATTTTCTAAGCAACACAGGGAGGAGATTCCACCAATGTCCCGAGAGCTTTTTGTAATGAAACGTGAGGTTGTTTGGCACATCAAACTGGTCCTGGCTATGAGGAGATGGTGTCGCAAACATCCCTCTAGACCAGACTAAGGTCCCTGATCTATGTGGTCACAGGTGAGGGTCAAAACATCAGACAGACAGACAAACAGGGTTGCTGCAGGTTTCACCAACTCAAATTTAAGGCTTTTTTAAAGATTATGAATTAAATTTAAGACTGATATTATTATGGAAAAGTACAGAAGAAAATTTTATATTTTATCCAAGCTTTGTTGCACAGATATTATATAGTGATATTGTACGGGTTGGCAACGGAAGTGAGCCAGAGGCGAAGGCCAATAAATTTACACTCATGAAATTTAAGCTCTACGATTAGTGTATTTAAGACCAACGTACATATTTTCTAATGAATTTAAGATATCTTAAGGCCTTCATTTTTAGATATTTGAATTTAAGACTTTAAGGATGCGGACACCCTGATAAAGAGAGCTTGACCGTGTGCAGACATCAAACTATTTTAGTCATATCAATAATTAAAGACATGGGACCTATTTTATGACATAACAAAAGTGTTTATAGAAGCAGGAACATTTATGGAAACCATAAGCATTTACACCACTGCTTAGTACTGACATTATAGCTCAGTTAAAAGACAAATTGCCTTTAAAGATTGATCCCAAACTTTTCAGTTATGTAAAAAAACAACCTGCCAAAATTAGGCAATCTAGCATTAAAATGAGAAACTGAGCATGTGTGTATACTGCTTTTAAGGAAAGAAAAGAACTCTGAGTAATAAAATTCAAAATAAAGTTTAATTCTTGTGCTAAAAACTGGGAGGAATGTTATAAGAAATTCTACATCCAGTATTAAGCTGCGGTTACAATTGTTTTTGAATTAATGTTAATGAAGAAGAAAAACCAACCCTAACCTTCTCTACTCAGAGTCGAGCGTTTAAATTTTCTGAGTTTATTACAATATCATAAACAAACCTTTAAAACATGACCCTAAATTTATATATAAAAACACAAATAGTCAAGTTGTTCAAATAAAAATCTGCACTTTCTGGAGTTTTAAATACAGAACATATTACAATAATAGAGTATGTATATAATTACCATAAAAGCAAAGCAAACAGTTACAATCATCTGTGTCTGATTAAAAATCGACTCTTCACCGCGACACAACGTCAGTTCTTCAAGTCAAGTCCTGCTTGCAAGAAAGAGTGAGGCTGTGGTAAATGTTTCCGGTGGATTCTGGGATTTTAATCCAGTTAGACCAGAGTCCGTTCAGTTCAAAGAGAAGCTTCAGAAGTCTGGAGATTTCTATGATGCTGCGGCACGTCGACAAGCGCATTTACCCACACGGAAGCAATAAAACCAGAAGGAGGCAACAAGTCGATAGTTATTTTGTAAAAGTCTTTGCTCTGCTTAATGTTGTGCTTTTTTTCCCCCACTTCCACTTCAAATTTTGCTGATTCCACATGTTTTTCCTCAGGTCACAGGCAGTACTCCAGCAGCAGGACCACGTCTGAAACACAACTGGGCGTTTCTTCTAAATGTTTAGGAATAAATTATCCCTGTGAGTTCAGGTTAGCCAACAAAATATGATAACTGAGCAACACTATGCAATCTCCACATTAGCTGGCCAAAGCTGGACACAGAACTAATTTGAACGCACCGACTCCAGTTTTGTCCACTTTGGAAATTCATCCAAAAGCATCTCACATTTACAGAACACCCTTCACTTTGTTCTTATAGAGAATTCCTCTCAGTATGACTCTTCTGCCCCACAGGACAGGAAATGTAAAGCAGATTAAAAACCTAAACCAAGGTATCCATCCTGTTCGGTTTTGGCATTTATACTTATCTCAACTTAGACAGAAGTATAAATGTAGGTTCCTTTGATTGAGAACCCATAATGATCTGTGTCAACCTTTAAAGACTCATGAAGTCCAACTGCAATTACTGACAGATTTAGCAGGAAACATCTAAAAACACACTACAGGAGCAATCCCACAAGCCACATGAGAGGTTTACAGAGGGATGGCAGCTGGTAAAGGCAGGAGGGTCCTGGAGCTCCACATGGGAAATTGTCTGGACAGCGTGTACGAGCCTTTACTACACAACCGAAGCATGTAGGTTTGGGTTTCAGTGAAGGACTCTGGAGACAAAAATCAGTTTGCCGCCTCATTGTAACTTGAGAATGGAAAAACAGGCAGCACACACAAACACGGTCTCTCTCTGCGCCTCTGGAGCTGAAACAGAAACAGGAAGCAGAAGATGAGACGCAGCAGGAAAAATAAACAGCCACTGGAATCAACTCGCATGAAGGGGTCTCTGACTGTGGTCCTCCAAACCTATTGTCCTGCAACTTTTACATGCATACAGGCTCTAACCTGGATCAAATGAATGACTCATTACCAGACTTCTGAACTCTGCGATTTGACTCAGGTTGTTTGGAACAGAAATGCACCTAAAAGTCGCAGTAGCTCCAGAAGCTACAAATCAGAGACAACTGCTTAAATCAGGGCATCTGCTGGCAAGACTTTTTAAGACATTTTTAATACAGAACAAAAAACTATAAATATAAGGCACAGTTGGGGGAATTGGCTGCATTACAATCAAGTGCAGCAAAAACAGTGAACCCACCTTTAGCTTACTCACTCTCTACAGCTTTAACCCCCATAGTGCCTCGCTTAAACATTTTTCTGCACTTAGCCTCCTATAGGTTGGCAGCAGGAGCCAGCCAGAACCAAACGCATGTCATCCAGCTAATTGGTGCTAAATTACCAACTGGTGATGCAAAAATGATAGCTAGCAAGTTAGAACGGATATGTATGTTAGCAGCTACAGTAGTTAGCGTTAGCCTCAACAGTCTCTAGTTACAGAATGCAATGAAGATGTTTTGTGTGTGACTCAAACTTTTCCTAACAGAAAAGTCCCTAAATAGAAAAACTAAATGAAAAAATCCTGCCAGGACAAAATTTAAGACTTGTGCTCAATTTTAAGTTTTTTTTTAAGTGGTCACAGGTTTTTTTTAAACCTGTGACCACTTGTGTACAAACTGGCAAACCTGTTTTTTTTAAACCTCCACGTTAAGAACATTTTACTTCTTTAAAAAATGTAATCATAATTAATGCAAACATGACTGTGTGTATTATTATTATTATGTATTCTCACCTGTTGCCCCCATGAAGGATCTCGGCACCTTGTAGGAACAGCATCGGGAGCAGAAGCTGTTGCCACAGTTGCTGCAGTTTCTCTACAACATAAAGACACGTTGGTTCAATTTAGAGCCAGAGAAATGATTCAGCTAGAATAGATAATGATGTAAAAGCTAAAACATTTAAAAGGAAAAGTTCGGTCTCACCCTCTTCTTCAATACTGAGAAGACGGCATTGCAGCTGGAACAGTTGCCTTTGGAGATAAAGAGAGAAAAATTAAAGGTTGATGCACTTTAAGGTTTTTCTTCCCTATCAATGAGGCCTAAAAGTGAGCAAAAAAAGGCCTAGAAGAGGAATCAGAGCAGACTGACCCATGCTGGTGGCAGGGTAGCGTTTCCGGAGTCTCTCTGTCAGTTTGGACACCTTGCTGCGGATTGGTTCATTTCGACTCAAGAAGCCGTTCTCAGAAACTGTGTCATATTCAGGAGCGCCAAGAGGTCCGTCGTCATCCTCCTTCGGAAGATGAAAAAAGAAATAAAAAATTGCTATCATAGTTTATAAAACCTGAGTTTTTATGTACTCCTTCCAGATTAAATTCAGCCAAAAACGCTTGCTTCAACAGGCACTAATGTTTGAAAAAAATGTAGCAGCTTTAGTATAGCTAGAAAGACCTCAAATGTAATAATTAAACCTAAGAATCCATGCACACATGCTCAAAGTCATGAAGGGAATCAATATTTTGGGCCAATAAATTTTATATTGGATTAAGGTATTGGAATTAATCTGATCCCTCAATAATGCTAGTGTTGTTCTGGAACCAGGATGCTGCTCTCTTTACTGGCATGTTTGGACTTATCTTGTTGAAACACACAATTGAAGGTCATCTGATCAACTGTCTACAACCCAAGATCCAATAAATAGCCATGCTTTCACCAGTTCATAACATTTTTCTCCTAGACCAATAGATTGGTTCTTAGGCTATGCAACAACAAAACTTCTTGCCAATTGCCTGACATTACATTATCTTCTTCTGATAGCTGCAGCACTCTAAGGTAAGTGTTCATGTAAAACAGCTGGCAATCTAATGACTGCTGGATCCTTTGAGGTTTACTCTACTACACCTAATAGTAGATTATTTCTCATGCAGAAATGTAATATCTACAATTTTTTTTATTTTGATTGAAGTGATGACAGACTGCCATTCTTTTGACACAACTTTAAAAAAGTAAAAATATATCGTCGGTCATCAGTAGGTCAGCATAGTTCACTGAAACAGAGCAGGAAGCCATGTCAGGTTCTCAAAAATAAATATCACCATATTAGGGATGCACAATCGGCATTTACATTGTTATTGGCCGTTGTTAGTCAATTTATAAAATATTGGTATCAGTCCAATAAATAAAAAGTGGCTGATGTTAATAACGGGTGGCGTTTGCTTGGGCATTTGACTGCGACATTGATTGGAGAGTGTTTAAGGGAAGTAGAGTAGTAATGTTTTTCATAGTGTCAAAAGGGGTAGCAAAATATATTTAATAATATGCAAAATATTGGTCAATATCAGTTATCGGCCATGACAGCAATGTTAATTTACACATCAATGCATCCCTAAAATGTTTTGTTATGCATAGACTCATGCATACATGTCAATATATAGAGGGAACAGGCATCTGAGCAAAGCATCCCATAATATGCTTTCAGTTACAAAAGCATACTGACACTGACGATCCTTAATGAGGATGTTTTTAATAAATTGGATGGAGGAGAAAAGCTGATTTCACTAATGTGCCTCATGGATGGATGGAATCCACTTACCAATAAGAGCAAAGGGGTTTCCTTGTTCGGAAACAGAACAACACATGAGAACAACTTGAGATAACACAGCCATGCTTTGAAGGCAGAACCAACCACCACACAAGGTCACACACGACAAGCGAAGTTTTGCTTGTGGAGGAATTTCGAAAGTGGGGGAAAACTCACCTGCAGAGCAACTGAACTTTCCTGAGTCAAAAGGACAGCATGAAGGGAAAACAGGAGGAATCATCAGAGCTTTTAATTTCCAAAACAACCAGTGGTCAATGTAGACCATTTTCAAAATATGTGTTGGAAAATGAAGAAAATACTCCAGTATGTTGAATGTAATAAAACCGGGCTTGTTTCATTTACTTTAACAGAACAGTTTCTGTTATCCTTACATTACAATTTGTCTGAGCCACATCAGTCATAGACATGTATTACTGATGCACCAATCAATTAAGCCACTGACTGATAGCAAGCCATTGCTCCTTCCAGTTCAGCAGGTCAAATTTCAAAGTAAGTCAAAAAAAAAAAAAAAAATTAAATTAAATTAAATATATCAGCCCCTAAAAACCTAATATTTAACATCTGATGCAGGGATTGAATTTGTGTCACAAGACTGTAAAGACAACAAGGTTATTTAGGGCTTGTGCAAACATGAAATGTGATGCCTTTTGTCATACATGTGCACAAATCACAAGAACAGTGACTAAGGTTGGACCGTGCAAAGATATTTTACTGAGATATTCAAGAATAGCAGCAGTATTGCTTTGAAAAAAATATATATATATATATATATTTAAATATATATATATATATTTTTTTATATATAAAAACATAAAAATTGAAGTGACACTGTGTTAAGCATGGCTCATTCATTTGTTTACGAATGAATGAGCTTTTGCTTATCTTTTGCTTAAAACATTTTAATGAAGCAAGATTAAAATTTAAGGTTAAAATTATACTAGAAAGAAATAACATTAAGTCATTTCTTGACTTAATGTAAACTGTGCGACTACCTGACTGATTATGTTTCTCTAAGTGCTTGGATGTCTCTTTAACCGAGGCCAGAAATGTTCAGTTCTGTCTGGGGATTATCTGAAAATGGGATTGTCCAGGCAAATTCTTCCCTCCCTCCGGTCATGACAGACTGTGGGATTACAGGTTCAGCAGGAAAGGGAACTGGATCTTCAAATGTCAGCGTGAGGTTTGTTTTTACCTCGATTGCATCTTTAAACTCGTCATCTGGCTCAGCCTCCTCTGCTTCTTCTATGCTGCCAGGAGAGAGGTCCTGTTGAAAACACACACACACACACACACACGCACACACACGACCACTGTTATGCAGACATCTTCTAAAACCCTGTTGCCCCCAGAATCAGCCCCCTGGACAGTAGAGATTAAACGGAGATCACAATAGATAAATTAAAAAATAAGCACACAAATTAATGTCAACAGTGACGCTTTGTGTTGTCTGTTGCCTTATTGTCCATCCATCCATCCATCGTCTGCCGCTTATCCGGGGTCGGGTCGCGGGGGTAGCAGTTTCAGAAGGCCCAGACTTCCCTCTCCCCAGCCACTTCTTCCAGCTCCTCCGGGGGAATCCCAAGGCGTTCCCAGGCCAGCCGGGAGACATAGTCCCTCCAGCATGTCCTGGGTCTTCCCCGGGACCTCCTCCCGGTGGGACGTGCCCGGAACACCTCACCAGGGAGGCGTCCAGGAGGCATCCAGATGCCCGAGCCACCTCAACTGGCTCCTCTCGATGTGGAGGAGCAGCGGCTCTACTCTGAGTCCCTCCCGGATG
>CAEFZY010029642.1:0-10627 GCA_903066815.1 Brachyrhaphis roseni | reverse complement strand
TAATCAAGGGAACGAGACACACCTGGGATCAATCGAGGGGAGACAGGACAACACGGAGAGCACAGAGACACAGAACTTGAACTAAACACACAGAAAAACACAGAGAACTCGAAAATAAACACAGAAAAACACGGATCATGACACATTCAAACACCTAATGTGCTGTTAAAATTGATCATCTTTCTTGGATGCTTAAGATGCGCAATCAGGATAATATCAAGAATTATTCCACATATTTATTCCGTCACTGCGCTGAATCTCCACATGATGTTAAAAGCTTAAACAAAACCTTCTTGCCTTTAATGAGACATTCCAAATCGTGTGAAGACTCAGTGCTAATTGGAATTTTTAACTACAAGTCTAAATCTAGCTAAACAGGAAGCAGTGCGTGGAGAATGTGAGATGTGGTGAGGGTAGTGTTGTGGCTAATTGCTGACTCCAAGCTTTTGTCACAGCAGCGCTAACACACAGCTTGTCAGCAGTACTGGATGCTTTCCGCTGTTGTTCTGTAATTGAAAGAGCAACACAGCTGCTGGAACAGAAATTGTTCAGACTACAGAGGGTAGCGGAAGCAAACAGACTGCAACAGTCAATCAACTGAAGGCTTATCTCTGCTGTCCACGTCCTCTGAGCCCACCGCATGTCACAATGTCCTTTTGGCCCATTGCATTTAATTAGAGTTTTCTTTTATCAAGGTTTGTCAAAGGGGAGAGAGCTCTGGTGTCCAATCATTGTCGCCACGGTCACTGACACATTGTCAGCCTGTTGTAGTTTATCACTCCTAAAGGCTGCTGCTCTCTGGACATGAACAGCTGTGGTGACAGGCTCCCAGTCGAACAGAAACAGGGGCAGTAAGTGATACCTGGAACCTCAGCACACAGTGAAATTTCTCTTCAATCCCAAACTTTTTCAATTAATCCCTCAACAAGACTGCAAAGATGAAGGGGCATTGGTGAGGGGGATTTCCAACTCTCTGTGGAAGAGTGGAGACTATATATGGATGCTCTGGTAGTTTATGTGTCTTTAGTTTCAATGCAACTGATAAGTAATCTAAGCAGATCTCTGAACAATTACAAACTGTCAAGATTCCCAATGCACCATTAGCCATCTCAGTTTAAATAGGAAGTACTGTACAAGGCATCTGTAAAGTATTTCACATTTTGTTACGTATTAAAATCAGTTTAATACAATTTTTACAAATTGTATTAAACTAATCTCTTTCCTAAAAAATCTACACAAAAATACCAAATTTTGACAATGTGGACATTTTTAGGAAATTGACACCCCTAAAATAAAATCAATATATCTCAGAACTGCAAGTTGTATTTGATTTGTTCTGGTATCAATATTAAGGTAACACTCCAAAGAATAGACCAGAGGTCTAAACATCAACAGTCCTACTGGTGAGAGCAAATATGGCACACAAATATGGGGATAAGAATTTTTTATGATATTTTGTGATGTATAGAACAGACTAACTATTTACTGTAGCAAATTTCATTTAAGCATTGGAATTTTGGAAAGGTATTGGTTGAAATAAGTCCAGCCTGATTAAATGCTCTGACAAACTGAAAAGCTTCTAATGTCACACAAACACCCTCAGTCACACTTTTAAAACTATCCACAATGAAAGAAATCATGGAATGTGCCTTACTGTCAAATTTGATAAGCAAACCTCTGTCATACCGTAAAAATACATATCTCCAAAGATATGCAGTTCACCATGACACAAACACTACTGCAAATGCAAAACTTTGATTTAGAGCAGAAAAAGTTATTTTTTATTTATTTATTTTTTGCCTTGGCCTAGTAGTAGATCTTGAGCAATGTCCAAAATAAATCACAGCACTCAGGATGATTGAGAATCTGTAGTATGACTGTAAATTTGCTGTGCACCAGTGGAATCCATTCAGCTTGAAGGAGATGAAACAGTTCTGTCTTTAGAATTGGGCGAATTCCCAGTGGGAAGATGTTTCCAGCTTACAGAGACAGACCCCTGGAGAGACAAATTCTTTAGCACGCTCAAGTTTTCTGTCTTTTGTCATATTTGTTCCACAATGACAAATGTTTTGCACTTTCAAATATGTAGATTGTGTGTTGAGCATGTTTTCAAGGTGTGCTCTACTTCCTGCCGTCAGGACAACAGCTGCTGGAGTCTTTCAAAAGACTGGGCTTGTTAAAGGGGCAGTATTATTTTCCAGGCACATTCTGCCATTTTATAGCACAACCAAGTAACCATGTTACCTTAAGCTACTAAATACATCAAATATGACTGAAAAGAAGCTTGGCTTCAAATTGGGTCTCTTTAAAAACTTCTGCTCTATCTGAAATGTTTTTACCAGCATTTCACTGAGAAGTGGCTTGTCTAATAAGCTCAGCTGACGCACTGTTCCACCAGGTGTTTGCTAATTTACCGCTGGCTAGTTTGAAGGAGCTGAGAGGGGATTTTTTGGGGGTCACTGTGATCTGTGTGGGAGAAGTTTGGAAGCTGCAGCTCAGAGGAGGAGCTGCACCTTGAAAGGCGTTGCTAAGTTGATGCAGACATTTTGCACAACTGAATGGTTGCCATGGCTTTCCCTAATGTGCATGAAAGAATCAAAGAAACACTCAAGGTGTGTTTTTCATGATGGAATAACATTACATAATTTAATAGTGTTGTCAAAGAAGTAAATTTAATAAATTACTATGACTGAAATGAATGAATGAATGCATGAATGCATGAATGAATAGCTACTCAACATTAAATAATTGGGAGCTGTTGTGTTCCCATTCTTTAATAACGACTGGCAGTACTAACTCTTCAGTCAAACTCCATCAACTCTGAGTAATGTTAATGTTCATGTCCCTGCAGAAGAACAGGTTTCTTACTGAATCATACAAACAACGACTTGGAAAATTTTGAGGGGGATTTATTATTACAGCTTTCTTCTTGCCTCAATCAGGTTATTCTGAATAATCATTCCATTAAAACTGAAACAATTGATGTGGCACCCAGGATTATTGAGTCATTCAAAGAGACGACAGACAACTATTTTGTGTGTAACATTAACGTCTTTCAAAATTATTCTTTCCATATGATTAAACCAAATCAGCACAAATTAATTTTATTTGCTGTGTTTTTGTAAACTGAACGAGAGACCGTATTTTACAGAAGAAGCACATTTCACAGAAACATGTACCTATCGTTCGCAGCGGTTGTTTGGTTTCTAACGAGACACCAATAATCACTCTCTCAAAGCCATCATGTCATGAGGCTCTGCGTTTCCAATGGTACCTGTCGTCATGGCTATGTTTGTTGGTTGTTCATTTCACAGGAACATTGCTGCAGAGGCAAGATATCGAATGAACTTCATCTGAACTCAATTTACATAAATGCCTATGATTTAAAAAAAGAAAAGGCACTACTACTACTGAACAATTCAATTTGTGAGCAAGTGCGCAACTGAACAAACACGCTTGTAACTGCAGCCGGCTGCCATTACAAACTCTGAAGCCATCGCTCATGTTAGAAATCATTCTGCTGAGCTTATTTAGAGGTGAGAGGGAAAAAAAAAAAAAACTTTTACTCTTTGTCAGCAGGTTTTTAATGTTGAAATTCAACAATCAGACAAATATTTATACATAAAAGCTGCAATTAAATCATGGTAACATGTTTATTACTCTTTATATATATTTTTTAGCTGTATAACTCTTTTTGTGCCGACTGCTTTTAAAATCTTCAGAACCTTCAACATGATGCTGTTGTGTCTGGGAGTAAACAGTGGAGCAGGAGAGAACTGGATCCATCTGCTTCCTGCCACGTAGAACTGAGGGTTAATTAATAGCAGTGATTTATTTGATGGGAAGTGATGCAATTAGAGTTCTGCAGGAGAAGTGTGCAGCCTATAGCATAACTCCCCTGACATGGGTTCACGTCTTACACTTTTTCTTTTTTTGCAACAAAACAACAAAGACAAAACAGCAGAACTGGAGTTTTCAGAAGATATTCAGGTGCTTTCAAGACAATTTGAGGTTATATTTAGGTATTTAGAGGCGTAAAGGTCTATCGGGTTTTTGAATTCAGAAAAAAATGACTTCAGTAGCAAAGGGTTACGTAGCGGCATAGACCACTAGTTTATCAGCTGAAGAGGAGCTTTAGACAAGTATAAGTGTTGAATTTCTCTCTTTTTCTCCTGTACAACCAACAGAGGCTTAAAACGGACTCTGAGTGGGAAAAAGAAACAGTCACAGTGAGTAGAGTCCTTTAGAGATGCAATATTAAAGAAGAGAGGCATAAAGATGGGAATTCAGTGGGAGGAGAAATAGAATAGGCAAGTGAGCAGGGACGGAAAGAGAGCAGAACAGTAGAGAGAATGGGTAATTTCAGCCTGTGGGCACACACCGGAAATCAATATTTAATTTCTTTGTCAGCTATGATACGGGGAGAGTAAAATCATTTGGAGATCTCAGCCCACCTCTCAATATCACTCAAGCTACAGAATCATGTGTGCTACATGGAATGGCTTGCTGGACTCGGGCGTAACAGGATGAAACTAGATAATCTCCCAGAGTATATTGACTCTACATCATCAGACAGGAACATGGCTATAAATTCACAGATAATATCTTATTTTCATTTCTCACCAAACAGACAGTTTACGGACTAAGGATGCAGCTCATGAAGAAATGAGTTACATCAAATATAACCAACCAGCGACTGAAACTGAAACTCCTCATGGACTGTGGGGGGAAATATTGAACTCACATCAATACTTATTCAAGCAACTGTCAAATTCTCTTTTGAAATTGAAATGTGAGGTGTTTTGTCACCAATTACGATGTCTAACTACTTTCCACAGTGTTCAGAGTAAGTTCTGGCTTGGTTGTTGTGTCTGGAGTGACAGGATATGAGCCGATGTTTGCTGAAAAGATTTCTGAACTACTTTCCCACCATAAATCAGATTTCTGAAAAGTTTTCTCATGTGGGTTTGGACTTCGTGTCATATCAGTGATATCTGTTGGTACATATGGAACATCAACATCTTAAAGCAGTAACTCAAAAACAGACTGGGGTTCCAAAACATTAGTAATTCTACAAAGACAATTCAAACTAAATAAAAACTCCAGGGCAAAATGTCTAATCTATGTGTTATGGTCATGGAACTATTGTAACAACACATAAATTACGATATTTCAATATTTTTAAGAACACAATGTTGAGGAGGTATTATGTATTCAACATCTAGCCTGTTGCTTCCAAAGATCACCTCATCTTCTACGACCAACTCTAAAGTCCAGGCAGTGTTCTTAGAAGGTTAAGTCCAAGGAAACCTCAGGAAGTGATGTTCCCAATGTGGGGCTGGAACCATATGGACTCAGCTCACAGCAGGATAGCAACTAATCACATTGCGATGGGGGATAAAACAGAATACATGTAAAGTGATGTCACAGCAACAAATGGTGGAGAAAAGATATGGTGCACCCAATCTCCTCTGACCAGGTTAAAGACTTTTAGATATTTGATTCAGTTTCTTTCCACACTGCAGATGAGACTGGTTCAATGGGTCACTCTTAATCATCCACTCTACTGCAGATTACTTACATAACAGAACCCCAGTATACACTGGGTGTCTTTAGTGTAAAGGAAATTGTGTTTGCTGTAAACAACCTTGGGGGCAGTAAGGCAGCAATACCTTTGCCAGCAACAAAACGCCTCAAACATTCCTCTTGCTCCAACTTTAGTTGCTCGATATTTGGAAGCGTGGCCAACATGGACTGAGTGGTTTTTCTCACTTCCTGTGCTGCCGATAGAAATAGTATTTAAAGGTTAGTAGTTTCTACTACTGGTTACTACTTAGTTACTACTTCTCACGCTGTGTTTTGGTGACTGGAAACATATGGGTCCTCATCCTACCTTGTTTGAGTTCCAATTGTTGTCTTCCATTCTGAAGCCAGTATAACCCGGGCAAGTACAAAGTAATTCCTCAATGACTAAAAGTCCCCAGAGATCCTGATCAACTTTGAAAGTATGAAGGGAAAAATACTTCTGTTGCATTTAATGGATAGCAGTTTGTGTGTGTGTATGTGTGTTAAAGAAGGTTAAAATAATTTAGGACTTTTTTCAAATATCAGGGATGTTGGTTTTAATGAATTCTGAACTTTTACTATAGTAGAATGAGATCAACAGAGAGATGACTAGACAGACTGAAAGTGCAAATATTTCTGCCAGTTTTTTTTTTTTTTTAAGAGCAACTTAAGCATCTTTCCTCTTGTGGTGTACATTAGCTTTGCAACATATCAAATCAGCAGAGAATGGTGGAGAACAGACCACAATCAGAATGCAATGAGCAGCAAAAAGTGCCAAATGAGGAAACAATTGTGTATTATGTGTGTGATGATAATAATAATTCTGTTCCAGGCGGCACTCTTTGGAAAAATCCGTTTGCAGCTGTTGAACTGAAAAACATTTCCAAGCCATTCAAAACGTAAGTGACTGGAATATTGCAGAAATGAAGAGGGAAAGAGCTGGAAGAAGACAAAAGCACAAAAGGGCTGAAACAAAGAGTTGAAATGGAGAATTTTCTCTTTTTCTCATTGAAAAAAAGGGAATATCGACAGAAAGCCACTTCCATATAGCTATAGCACAGAATGCAACTGAGCCAGAGATGGCCTAAAAATATCCAATTAAATCCAACACTGGCAAATAGTTTTAAATACTTTGCAACCAATTAAGATTGCTTACTTTACAAACAAACTCTGACACCTGTTTGCACTCGGCTCCTGTTGGGTTTATGTGGGAGTATTTGGCTTCCTCCCACAGTCATATAAGCTAATTAACTTGTCATATTCATTAAACAAAAGAAGTGAGCGACTTTCTCTCTTTTGCAGATTCAAGTTTCATGGAAAACGTTTCACCTGCCTGTGCTTACAGTGATAGCAAAGATAAAGACACATCTGATGTAAACCTCAATTATAATAACGTAATCATCATCTGGAAACAAATCCGTAATCCCAACCTTTCCTCTCTCTGTTTGAGCTCATTTAATCCTTCATTATACCTTCAGCCAGAAGTTGCAGAGATTCAACTCCAGCTGAAGTGCAATTAAGAAACCTTTATATTGAAAGAGTGTTGGCCTCACCAGATGGCCACTCTCAGTGCTTCACACTGCTTTGCTAACAATGGATCTCACTGATCAAAACTGCCATTGATTAGAGTCAGATGTGGAGATGGCTAAGAAATACTAATCATTTATAATAAAAATCAGATAATTATACACACTGGTGTTTAAAAAGGTTTTATTATTTTTTATTTGTTTGCTACAGACAGTTGGATTCACTAGCGGAACAAGTCAGCGTCAGGCCAGAGGGCGGGGCTAATGACCGGCCCCTATACCCAAATAATAAAGCTCATGATACTTTAACTTTACAACATAGACATGCCCGCAACAGCAGAACTTACAAGTTTCACCACCACAAAGAGCGACTGTCATTCTGAAATCTATCTAACATGAAGTACAACAAACCAAGAGAACAACAGAAACATCAGGCTGCTGGTCACTAATGATGAAACAACACAAATTCAAATCAGTTCAGAACCGCAGATGGCGATCGGATCATTTTGACACTTTATCAATTTCAACTCAGAGCCTGAAGCCTGGTTGACTCGTTGAACCGAGAACGTAGCAGCGCGCATTGAAACGGGTACGGAGCAGCACGTGCCGCATGCGCAGCGTGTCGCAGCACCTTGTGCACCTCTGGATGTTTGTTACTCGGCGCGAGATGCTCTTCCAGGCGGCTCCAATGTAAACTTTAACTATAAATACCATACCGCTGTCTTGGATCAAAAACGCGCTCAACCCTAACTTACGAGCAACAAATGATGCGTCCAGTTTTTGGCTTTTCCTTGCTCTCTTTTTTTCATTCTTTTCACTTTGCCGCTCAATGAAGCTCCACTCATGTTAACTTAGTCCGTATAAATGCTCTATGTAGTTTGCCATCTCGTGGATGGCTGGTGACGAGCTTTACCCAGAATACACTTGGAGACAATATGGACTATCCACTTGTAATATTGTGTCATAAAGTTAAATGTAAGAGTGAAAATAAAGCCAGTCATGTAGCACAACATTTTATTCAAATTTTTACACCCGCTGTGTAACTAAAATTAGTCGGTCTTGTAAAGGTTTTAGCAACCATGAGTCAACAATGACTGGGGCAGCCTACTATAACCTACTATATAATATACATACACCATACTCATCAGGAGAGGTCCCGCTTTCTCCAGCTCTCATCAACCGTAATAAAGGCTTGGATCCCTGAAGCCATATTCTGCTTCCCATCAGGGCCCCTCTAAACCAGGGCTGGGGGCCCGCTGCCCCCCCAGTCCTCCTGAAGCTCCTCCCCTGGTTGCATTGTAGATGTTTGCAACACTTCACTTTTAACAGGTATGGTCACAAGCTTTTTCAAGCATGATGTTAAGTCAATTATAAAAATGTGTCATTTGGATCCTACCTTCCAAAATCTCTTTTATGTCAAAGCTCCCTGAAAAAGCCGCAGCAGAACGGCTCATTTCTTTTATGGCAAAACATCAGTCTGCCCCACTCCACACAAACAGCTTTACTCAAAGAGTCTGTGACATTTTGATGCCAGTGCACGCTGGAGGACCTGCAGTAATGATTCTCCTGGATCTAACATCTGTCTTTGACTCTGTATCAGTGGTGGCGAAAGCATTCAATCACTGGACTTAAGTAAACATACAAATAGAGACAAAAATATACTTAACATCCTTACTTTCTAAATATATTCCCTAATGCAAAGCTCTGAAACATCTTTGCATCTACTGTATGTATATTGTCTTCAATACATCAGTAGTGTTGTGCCATTTTAATGAATAATGCTGCAGTTAATGCATGTTTTTATTGTGTTTTCCCTCTGTGAGTGTTCTCTGCACCGGGAATTAAACCTGCGACAGTGGCATCGAGTACTGGAGCCTCTCTATGGTGTCCCAAATATTAGCTTTTTATTTGCAAAAAAAAAAAAAAAGAAAAAATTAAACAATGTATTGTTTTTCTCCCACTTCTTAAGTAGCCACTTTCTGTTAGCTTGTTATTTTCATTGCTAAGAAAGCACATGATTGGGATTGCTCTCTGTCACCACCGTCTGCTTACCTTCTATCGATCAACTTCAAAGAAAACTCTTAAAAAAAAATCAACTTTGGAAGCAGAAATTGATTAATTGGTGCTTCGTGAAGTTACACATTTCCCGAGCTTCACATTGCTTAAAAATTACATCATAATCAATCTTGGATTAATTTCTGGGTCAAGTAATTACCTAAATAAATGTCAAGAAACCTTTGGCAGTGTGACGGCATGCTTCTCTATTTTACACAAACAACACGCCTCATATTGCCTCTGCAAGGCAGGCAAGCCACAAAACTGCTGTTGGACAAATGCATCACATCACAGAAAATGACAAATGTCAGAGCCAGGAGTAATGACAGGGCTCATTCCTCACCTAACACACATTTTCATATGCGTTCCTCTACTTATGTTCTGCCGCTATGATATGAAACTGTGATGGAGGGGCCACGCTGTCAGCTGCATAAATGCCTTTGAGGCCGAGCGGCTTCTCCTTGAGATTATGTAGATTCATGGAGCCTGGCACAGTCGCACAATGCCTTCCCTGACAATACAAGAACTATGGTAATTCAAACATATTGCCAACAGCGTACTATTTCAAACATTATGCCAAGTGCGCTGTCGAACTGTCTTGGATGGCTGTAAAGTCACACACTCATTCTGGTGATTTATCGTCAGCTTCCTTCCTTCTGGCTTTATGTGAGAAAGCATATAAATTAGGCATACTTGCATATTCCTTCATTTAGATGATGTTCAGTTTTAACATTTATGATGCGAATTGGAAGCCAGCAGACTGTCATCCTCTCCTTCACTTTAAACCTGACATGGTATCTCAATCCAATTAAAATATTGGCCATATTTTTTCTACTGAGTTTGCACAAACAAGACATTTAAGATGAAATGTGTGAATTATTTAAACTGAAAGTTCTAGATGGAATGTTTTCATTTGCTTTTATTTTTGAGCAGGTTTCTGAGACTTTTGAACTACATTTGTGTCAAAACTGATCTTATGAAAGACTTCGTAGAGCACTGTAAAAAGTTTCTACCCCTAAAGGATTTGTTTTTAGATCATCTAATTGCAAAATCAGGCAAAGATAACCTGAGCAAATACAAAATGCAAATATTGCAAACCTAATAAATGGCTAAGCCACCCCTGAGCATTTGTGACAGCTGCTTTTATATCGCTATGGGGGAACTGTGGCCCAGCATGCATTGCAGTAACATTTTAATTCAGGCACTTTGGAGGGCTTTGAGGTGTTTACATCCCCTCAATCAAACTTAAATCTGGACTTTTACTAGGTCAGTTTGAGGTGGCCATGCTGGGGGTTTTGGATTATTCTCCTATTGGGACCATAATGGGTGTGTTTCTATGGGAGTCCATGTTTGTTATATACCAGTATCCAATATCCAATAAGAATAATAAATGATAGAGATGGTATTCCACATGTTAGCTTTAACAAGTGCTTATTTGGGTCTTTCCATGAACTCACACCAGACTGTCTATATCCTCTGAC
>CAEFZY010029641.1:0-14019 GCA_903066815.1 Brachyrhaphis roseni | reverse complement strand
GGATGGATGGATGGATGGATGGATGGATGGATGGATGGATGGATGGATGGATGGATGGATGGATGGATGGATGGATCTTTTAAATCACAAAGTCACAAATAAAGTTTGTAAATACAAATATTTTCTATATCTAAGTTTATTTTTCCTCTTCTTTGAATTTAAGTGAAATTCCCGATTTTTTCCCTATTGTTTTGGAACCCTGTTTTCAGATCAGACATATAGTCCAATCAATTTTAACTGTTTTGCGTGCAGATAAGACACATGAACCACCTACCATCAGACTTCTCACCTGTTGAAAGACAAATCACCCAAACAACAACAACAACAGCAAGAACAAAAACGGCAAACCTTGTCATTGGAAAAGCTCATTATGACATTAAAACAAATGTGGTGCTCATCTTGCTCTGCACATTTTGTTCCCTGTTGTGTGACAACAAGGGAGTGACCAAATCTATTTGAAACATATTCATGTTACGTGATAAAAGTCTTATGGCTGGCAGTCTTAACCTACTTCTGTCTGGGCTGATGGCTAACTGACTGATATGAAGGAGGATGACGTGGCTGTGATCCTGCAGCAGAGAACCCGGGGGATTACCAGGATTTGTTCAGCAAATCTCTCCAACAAAAGTGCCCTGACTGTGTGAAACTGTAGGTGTTCAAACCCTGGGTCACCGCAGAGGTGAGACTTCAGAGTCACCAAAAATGAAATTAAAGCTTTAAAGTCTGTCTTTACTTTGTGTATTTAATTTTTGCTCTAGGTTGGAGAGAGCCTGTACTAAAAAGAATACAAGAAACGTTCTCAAGCTGGGATCTCCAGCTATGATTTACAGACAGGCCACGAGTAACACTATACCACTGACAGCTTGGCCTTCATGCCCCAAATTCCTGGAGTAACAAGCCTGCATGTTGACAGTGAACCCGGCCTTGACATGGAGGTGGGGGCTACACCCATAAACTTCTTTGCTTCTTACTGGAGCATATCACATAACCAAAACCTGAGACGCCCTGAAAAATATGGCTGAAAAGTCCCCATAACACCATAGGGCGACACTTTCGACTTCTGATCGGTGTTAATCTCAGCTCTCTGGTCTTTTGTGCCTGTACCACAATTTTATTTGCAGGTCCAAATGTTGTTGCTGACCAGATCAAGTCCTTTAACCTAACCCCCAGGGCCAACCTGTGGTTATGTAATTCCCTCAAGCTAGTATCAGCAAGCTTGGTTGTCAACTACCTGGTCTAAGACACTGATAGGTCGCTGCCAAGGTTTACATAACAAACGGGAAATAGACCAAAGCTGGTGTCCTTACAGATACGTGGTGGAAAGTTATTTTTTATAACATAAACAACAGAGCCAGAAGGTGTCTCCAACAAAAATAGTTAAATAATCCCCATGGTGAACCACACATAAAGAAAAGGGGCTTTCAGAGTTCACATTTTTTTCACACAGCTTTTCCCGCTAAATCATTTTGTTTACAGTCGGCTTTCTTGGACCATTAATAGATTAGCTGCTGTTCAGGAGCAAACTTATGTAACTGTATCATTCTGCGAGCATCTTAAAACCAGATTGCAACACTCAAAATAGGCCACCGTGTTTCCAGACAAACCGGTTATGACATTTGTTTGCGCCAGTTGTAGCACTTAAAGCAAAATCAGACGTTGTAAAACCCTGTTATAAAATGACAGCAGGCGTCTGAAGGATGAAAAGAGCCATTTTGAAAATTCTATTAAATGTCTCTTGATTTTTGGACAAGTTATCTGCATTATGAAATAAGTATTTTTCATTTAGGGGTCATTAATGATGCTAACTTAAATCTTTATGTAGTTCTGGCTCAATTTTCCTTCTTGATTTGTGATTTTTTTTGTTTTTTTGTTTGATAATGAGGTATAACCATAGTCAGTTCAAACCATGATCATATTTGGCAGTTTTTAGAGTAAAGAAAACTAGAATTGTCACACAAGCCACATATAAAATGAAGATATGTTTGTACAGTTCATATGGATTAATCTAAAAATATATAATATGAACAAAAAAAGGATTTTATTTTAGTAATTCACTATAAATACTAAAATCCACAGAAGATTTAACTATTACTTCACACTCAGTGAATATTTCTAATGTTTTTTTTGGTTATTTCAGCTTATGAAAACCAAAAATGCTGCTCCTCACAAAACATAAATATTATGCTTGGCCAATGGAAAGGAACATGAGTAAAGAAATGTAATATTATGATCATGTTATGGTCCATACAATCATGTGTCACACTGCTGACTTGACACATGTCCAGCAGACAGTCACTGACACTTGCCACATTGAGGTTAAGTCACAACAGGTCATTGCTTAAGAAGTTGGCGGGACACAGAGTCCTGCAGCTATACATATAAGTGGAAGGTTGAGTGGAAGGAAAAACTGCTAAGGGGACATAACCAGTCTTGACTGAAATGTGAAGCAAATTATGGGCATCTGTTTATCAGAAAATGATAGGGCCCTTCAACCTGGAAGGTGATGCTAATTTCATTTTCCAGCAGGTCTTGACACCTGTCCACACTGATAAAAGTGCCAGTAGCAGATTTAATGTCCATGGAAAAATTTCTTTACTCATCTTATGAGTTTTCTGGGAAAACATGTTTTTTAAATATAATTCTCTGTAAACTATAATCATCAGAGTTAACAAATGCCTGAAACATAATTCGGTGCAATGAGGCTTTATAATATAGTCGTTTAACATTTTGAATGAATTACTAAGTAATTAACGTTCTCTGTGCCATTGTAACTCATTTGGATGCACCTAAAGGGCAAATATCAGAATATGGAGGATTTGATAGAAATATTAGTTGAGGTAATTGATAGTTGCAAATGAGTGACATACTTTCAAACACGCGCTCGTAAAACCTGAACTGGGATGGCATAATTGGATGCGTATGACTGTCTGCTTGTGCGTCAGCACATCAGTGGGTTCACAACAAACCACATGCTTTTTGTTTTTGTTTTGATAGAGGAAGGAGGGGTACCGGGTGGGCGCAGGAATGGCTCTTACCTTCCATCCTGCAGAGCTGTTGCTGTCGCCTTTGTCCTTAAAGTAAGGGATGGATCTCACCATCCAGTCATAGATCTGGGACAGGGTCAGTCTCTTCTCTGGTGAGCTCTCGATGGCTTTGGTGATCAGGTCGGCGTAGGAGAGGTTCCCCCAGGCGTTGCGGCGGGATGATGCCTTCCTCGGGGTCTGCGCTGCTGCCAAGCCGCTCGGAGTCAGGGCGCCGGAGGTGGCCGTCGGTGAGTGCGTGGAGAGCGGGGAGCCTCCGCTGTCATGGCCGGGGGAGGGGAACGCACCGTCGGTAACGGGGCTGTTACTGCTCTGGTCCTCCGTCGCCGCAGCGGAGCCATTGACAGTGATTGCCGTGGGGGTTGCGCTGTCCTCCTCGTCATCCTCCTCCTCGGGTATGATGTCCGCCTCGGTGCTCTCCGGTTTCACCGCGCTGGAGTCCGGTCGCGGCAGCGGCCAGGTGCAAGACCGGGGCCGCTTCTGGGGCTCAAAGTCCGGGTCAATGACCACGTCCAAGTCCGGGAGCGTGTCGGGGAGCGGAGCCTCGGCCATTATCTCCGGCTCCAGACACAATCTGGACCCTTGCTGACTGCTGATAAAGTTATACGAGAACAGACGGAGAGCAGTCAAAGTCGCGTCCCATGAATGCGCGCTCCCGTCCTTTGTTGCTATTCAACCCCAGCGAAGTCCCAGCAGAGCAGAAATACACTCAGAACTGAACGCCTGTTGAAGGTATGAAGAAACAGACTGAGATTAGTGGTCAGATTGAAAACAATAAACTTCTAAAGATTCTTATCTACAAATAAATGCCCTCTTATAAATAGCCAACAGGGTTTAAATGTTGTCAGATCCCCGACAGATTTACTGCTGCAAGTCTTCCAAGACTGCCGCTATATCTGAATCGACCTACAGGCGATCAAGTGCATAAAGATATTCTGGATAATAATCCCTCTTCAAACACCTTACATGAATTACCTTGTGCAGCCAGTCTCCACACAAAGAACAGACCAGATCAGATCCCAGATTGTCCACAGCCACGTTCTGAAGCCATGCCGAACCGCTTCTCGTCTACTCCGAACAGATATGGACTCAGATAAAGATGTGTGCATGGACAAGTCGATGTGGAATAAGACTGCCACCTCACTCTGTGTTACTACTGTATCTCGATTTGCTCCTCACGCAGCCTTACACACATACACACACGCACCCAAACACACTTTTACAGACGCTCACACACACGCATGCAAGTCGATCAAGGACCAGCCCCCTGGATCTTGCGCATGGGGGATCGGCCTTTTAAAGAGACATTACAGCCCTGCTGAGCAGTACTCTGCGCGCAGGTGGAGCGCTGGAATACGTCCTGACATGTTGGAGATATGTTCCGACAGTATCGGTGTCATAACAGCCGCGGAATACGAAGAAAGAAAAAAAATCCTGACAAAGCTATTTTTAGAGATAGTTACAGTGATGGGTTGGTCCTGTGTGATTCTGATATGATCACTGATACTATCTTATTCTACTAATAAATGCTTCTCTGATTTTTTTTTTATAATGAATATATATATATAACCCATAAGGGCAAGATGTCCAGGGTGGCATCAGAAAGGGGTGCGCAGAAAACAGATATATAACTGACTTTTCCAT
This sequence comes from Brachyrhaphis roseni, assembly GCA_903066815.1. Lineage (NCBI taxonomy): Eukaryota > Metazoa > Chordata > Actinopteri > Cyprinodontiformes > Poeciliidae > Brachyrhaphis > Brachyrhaphis roseni. The sequence continues at coordinate 9,334 of CAEFZY010029641.1, read as the reverse complement.
TATACCTTGAACATGTTTTTTGCTTCTCATATGCAGACAATGGAGAATTGGCACACATGCTTGCTTATGAGATTAGGGAGACTTTTTTTATTAGTAAGATTGGATGGATGACTTCAGTGAACAAAAATGTTGAAGTTTTCCCAAAGAACTTTAATTGAATTAAAATCTGTACTTTGATTGTGGAACTCTAAAGCCTTATTTCCACTGAACGGAACAGCACGGGTCGGTTCAGTTCGGTATGCAATTTTGTCTGTTTCCATTGTGAAAGTGGTCAACTTTCACAATAGAAACAGACAAAATTGTGGTAAACTTTCACAATGGACCTGGACCTGGACCTCCTTCAGTTGTAGGTCCGTAGGTCATTGGTATGGCTAAGGTGGAGTGAGTGGCGTCACACAACAGTCCATTGAGTGGAGGACAGAAAAATTTCACTGCTTACGACAAACATGAGACATACTAGTGCAACAGGTTTGTCGTCATATGACGCCACTTTAGGCGTTTGGGTTTTACCCCACCTGCAGTGAGAGAGCAACTGGTGGTGGAAACGCTCTACTGATACAACCTTAAAATTGGCAGAAGACAATAGAGGCATAAGACATGCATAAGTTTTGATCCACACCCTTTCATTAAAGTCCTGACTGAATATTTATCTTCATTGTTCTGTTGGAAGTTCAACTTTTGCCCTAGTTTCACACTTTTTACAGCCTCCAGCAAGTTTTCCTTCTAGGGTTTATTTGTATTTAGCTCCATATTTCTTTCCATTGACTCTGAGTGGGTCATTGTGGTCGGTGAAGAAAAGCATTCCCATACCATGAGCCCTCTCAGGTTTGTACTGAGCACTCTTAATTTTCAGCAGCTCTTTGAGTTTTGCAGGTAGGCAACAAAGTTCAATTTGTTCTCGGATTGATTTCTTAAGGCTTTCCTTTAACAATGGCACTCCTCTTGCCAGATTTTTGAATGATGGTCTTCTAAAGAGATTCCATCACTGTGGGTCTCTGCAACTCCTCCAGAGTAAGCATAAACCACTTGGTTGTCTCACAGATTGCTGCTCTCCCTGTCCAGCTTGCCATTTATTCTTTGTAAATTTGTAGTTGTGGTTTATTAAATTCTCAGATGATGTACTAAATGGTGCTTTGTGAGATATTCAAAGCTTGGAATACTGTTTGATAATCTGGCCTTCATGATGCTGGTTGTTCACTAATGTGCTCCAAAATGCCCTCTGAAATGTTAGCTGTGTTCATTCTGAGACAAAATTACATACAACTAATATCAAATATTTATTTAGATGACATCTTAAGCCAGTTGATTAAACTGGTTAATATTTAGTTCTGTCAAAGTAGAGAGCACTAAATACAAATGCACACCACGATTTTTAGTTTATTTGTATAAAGAATAATCTTTAAAAAAAAAAAAATCCTGAGAAAACATTCAAGACTATGGGTGCCCAAGATTTCGTGCATGTTGCCTTTAATGAGAGATCCACGCTGTCAATCATGCCTGTCACGATGATCTGACCACGCCCCCTACTGGAGTCCAAAAATAATTACGTCACCCCTGTTATTAACCCGAAATAAAGAGGAAAAATCAGGATGGGTAAGTTGATGGTCCACTATTCTCCTGACTCCTTTTCCCCACCTCTTTTTATCCACCTTGACTGAATCATAACATCCTCCGTCATCCTCTTTGTCTCCTGCTTGAGTGCTGTGCACGATGCGCGTTCTCGCCGCTCTTGTGCAGGAATGCGCTCCTGATCACGATTATTCTGGCAAGTCTTGCATAATAGGCATATATTAGTTCTCTTACTTTCTCAGATTATCATCGCCTGTATAATAGCAACCAAATTTTAAAAATGGCTCAATAAAAACATTGAAAATAGGTTTCACAATACTACTGTTTTTCATTATCACTCAACATGTTGGTGCATTGGTGAAGAGCCATAACTGTTTTTATATAGGAAATACTCCATGCAGAGATGTTGAGAGACGGTTGTTGTTCACATCATGGAGGAAAGCTGACACAGATGTTAGGCTTCTGCAGAGCAACTGAGCACCAATACGTTAAAATGTTTGAGCACTAGTTTGTGTCTAAATGCACAAAGGAACGGAATTAAACACTGACAAATGTTTCCCACATGTACTTTTACAAACTCTCAGGTGAGCAAAAGCTGTGCGGTTAATGTCCATTGCCTTTATCCCTATCCAACTACCTTTTCCCTGCAGAAGAAAGGCTTCCCCACAGCGTGATGCTGTCGTCACCATCTTTTACCATGAAGATGATGTTTTCAGGATGAAACCCTAGATTTTTATTGGATCTCACGTTCACTTAATGAAAGAAAATGCAACCTGCAGTTTCTTTCTTTGATTTGCAAAGAGTACAACTAGTTGCCTTATCAATAGATTCTCCCACCTGAGCAGCAGTAGATCTCTACAGCTCCTCCAGGGCACCGTGAGCCTCTGTAAGTAGAGCAGTGTCTTTATGGATTACATTTCCATTTTCACGTACTAGACTGAACTTTGGTTTTTTTTTCAGAATGCTTTTTGTTCTCTTACAAATCTCATTCTTCCACAGAACAGCTGGCTTTATAGAGATTAAAAATACTAATTAAACTTTTCAAGGCAATTTGTTGGAACGGTCTTTAATCAGTGCTTTCTGTGTAAAGAGGGGCTGAATACAAATGCACAAACTATTTGACATTTTTGCTTAAAGAACATATTACTTTGCATTCTTAATGCATGAATACTGAAGCAGGGCGCTGCAGCTTGTGGTACCAGATAAATCAAAGGAATCTGATTATATTGGATGAAAGAACAAAACAATCCAATGACAATTAAATTAAAACCTCTTCCAGTCCAAAGACACTCAAAGAAGAGATAATCCAACAAAAACATGACAGAACAGCTATCAGGGCAATGACTCACATCAGTATAGTCTGTGGTTTAGGTAATAGGACAAGGTGGTATTTTCCTGCTGGGATGTGTGGATTGAAACTATGAACAGTCTTGTAAAACGGAGAGGATAATCCATTTAAGACAATGACGATGAACGGCATCCATCTCCCCTCTGACCAACGTAATGCACCAATTGGATAAAAGGGGTCCATAGCATAGGACGTAATGGATTTTCCTTTAACTGAAAGGTATGGTGCAGTGTAGACTCACATCTGATTCAAGTACCCTTTAAAGAGGCTTGTATCTTTTCACATCCGCATCATCGTTTAAATCTAGTGAGAACACAGATACTGTCTGGTATGTTGGTGCTTGTTCCATGACTCTGGCTGGTTGGCCGGCTTGATCTGTTCTTACATAAGGCTCTTAGTCTAGATCGAGTAGATGCTATCAAAGCTCGCAGAGCCAGGCTGGAGTGCTGCACTAGGATGACCTCATCCATGGATGGACAATAATAACACCTGAGGAACTTCTTGATCTCTGCTGCCCCCTACAGGCAAGAAGGGATAAATTGAAAACAACTACTGTACCAGATGGTCACAAATCATTAAAAACAAAACAAAACACAGGGAATACGTCTTTTTTTTAATTTTAATTTATTCATGTATTCACCAACACTGGGCATTCATGCCATGAAAAACCAAGTTATTTAATCATATGAAAACAGAGTAACACTTAAACATAGACAAACACTTTAAAAGGAAGATAAAATACAATTTGGCACTTACATCACTAATAACTATTTCAAATAAAAAAGTTATGCTGTACTTTCTGTGGAATTATCTTGTGTGGGATTTCTCCCAGTACTATTAATTTCTCCTGAATGATATGTTTACTAAAAATCCAAACTGATCTTAGAAGTTGAAATAAGTACAGCTGTGGGTCTTGTTCTGTTTACAGCCATCAAGAAAGATATATTGCAGTGAAATATCACATGTTTCAATGCAGTATATTACCTAAATAGCCCTTGTTTTGTACAAATTAATGAACAATCAAAACAGGCATTTGCATCCAAATGTGTATCATATTTCTGCCCTGCATTGTTTCTCCATGAAATTGTACATTTCCTGAAAAGCTTTTAACAAAGCAGTCATGCTTTGTTAAAAGCTTTTCAGTTTGAAATTACTGTTTAGCTTTTTATAATATAATTCAACTAAAACTGTTACTACAGATTGCGGTAATGTGTAGAAATGATAACTTTAGTTGTGCTCATTCCAATAAAGTTCCATTAAAATCCCTTAGTTCAGATTCTTTACATTAAAGTGCCTTTCACACTGTCTTAAAACTTTTAACAGTTTGGTTATGAGACAACCACAACTCTCAGTGTATTTTACTGGGGTTCATATGGAAGACAAAGAAAAAGCAGAGTATAATTGTGAGACAGAAGGACAATGATACATGGGCTAAATTGTTTCAAACAAATAGAAATCTGAAATGTCTGGCATGCATTTGTATTTAGCCCCTAGAAAGCCAAGTCACTTTCATTTATAAATTAGATTTAAAGAAAAAAAAAAAAAGCCATTGGACAAAGCGCTGCAGGTTCTAATGTGCAGCTAATGCAAAAGCCCGGTCTCTTATGTCTCAGCTGCAGAAACATCAAGAAACTGTTCAACAGACTTCTGTGATCTACTTGGAGTGTGCAAAGACTTAAGGTACCGAGGTGCAAGTCCTTTGAAAATGAATTACAATATCTTAAAATTAATTCAAAAAGACTCAGAGAGCCAGAGTAAAGAAGGGCATTGTTACTTGTATATGACCAGTCAGTCAACCTCCAGGTGGGATGTTCTTGTAAATGCCATTTAAGGAAATAAGACATGGCTTCACCTTTCCTTTAATGCTCTCCCTCTGAATGCATCATCAGTGGAACATAGTGGTGCCAGCATCATGCTGTGGGAATGCTCCCTCTCCAGAAATACCAGGCAAGCATTTGAGTTGCTAGGTGTGAAAAACTTGAATTTGTTGCTTTGGTAAAAAGTGCTTCAATAAAGCATTCAGTTGCAACTGACATTACAAATACTTGTAATGTTTTCCAGATTTCTGATTGTGAAAACAAATATTGAAAACTACGCATCATTTCTCTTCACTTCACAATTATGCACTTCCTCATGTTTGAACATTCAGATAAAAAAAAAACAACAACCTGGTTTAAACTTGGTTTAAAAAATATTTGATAAACTTTCCTCCACTAGAGGGCACTAATCACCCGCAAAGGAAGGATGTTTGATCCTCTCCCCACTGTAGCGTAAAATCCTTGGAAAGCTGTCGACCTTTTAAACCAGCAGTCCACGAGGGGGAGAGAGCAGTCCTTGCAGGACATATTCAACTCATATAAAGCATAAGGAGACATCAGATGAAATGGGACGCAGTTTTTGCTTTACTGTTTGGAGCTAAGTGCTAATTACTCTGAAACAGAACCAGTGTCCTGCATGTTTTTAGATGTGTCACTACACACACAGCTGATTTAAATTGCTGAATTGCCTCCTCAGCATGACATCCAGTTCTGCACGACCTGCTAAGAGCTCCTTCATTTGATTCAGGTGTGCTGAATCGGGGAAACATCCGAAACATGCAGGATATCGGCCCCTGAAGACTGGCTTTGGACAACACTGCTCTAAGACATTTTGATTCACTCCATAAGGAGTGAAGCTGGTCAGTGAGGCATCATGCTTTTGGGAGGTAGTTTCTTATCTTTAGCTGCAGATGTTAGCTACTCAAGTGTCTACTGCTGGAACTGCGATCTCCCTCCATCCAGTAAGCCTCAGTTTGCATCTCCCTCAGCCGAGAGACGGTCCTTTGAAAAGCAAAGATCTCTTCCTCGGCTGTGAACAGAGTGAGCCTCTCTGCTGCTTCCTAAAAAAGGTGTAACATCGCAGTTAGAAGCAGATAGAGCTGGCTCGACTAGGCTCTTGAATCCAGTCAAATTCAAATGTTTGTGCTGCAGCTGAGATCTTACATCACTGAGGCCCAGGTCATCCAGCAGCTGTTGATCTCTCTCATCTTCTCCTCCAGTATGGACGAAGAGCTGCTCTAATGGAGCCGCTGCCAGAAGCACCACTCTCACCTGGGAAAAAAAGTAAACACGGATTAGACCTGGGAGTGTCTGACTTTTTAATAGATGTGACTTCTCTCGTCCCTGATGAATGTTTTCTGTAATTAGAAAAAAGTTATGTGACAATACATCAAGGACACGAGACAGCAAAACATCTGAAACATCAGGATGTCTTTCCAAAGATCACTCACCTTGATTTGTTTAAGAAGTGCAGATTAATATGCTTAAATGTTCATGAGCAATGTTAACCTTTTGGAGAGGCTGAATTCAGCAATGCTTAACCAACTATCCACCTCTGTGGCAGCTTGTTAATAATATATTTGTCTGTAATTCTTCCTTTTTACTTTAGTCTTACAGATATAACTTTCAGACCTCTGTTTAGATGTGACTGAACAGAGAGAGTTTTGCAAATATACAAGAGAAGAGCAGAGGAATGAGCCGACAGCCTCCTGTCATTTCTCACTTTGTCCTCACTGCATAATAAACATTTTAGTATTTCTTTAGAGCTTTTTGCTATTAGGACCTTCTGTAAAAGTGCTGCATGGTCAGACATTAGAGGAATGTTAGCCAACTATCTGTGGGCAAATATCTCTGATTTAATAATCTTGGTGCAACTTGCCTTTTCAAATCCCACCAGAGATTCCCAGGTGACTCTGATGATCACTCTTGTATCTTCCAGTATTTCTTGTAATGATCAGGCCTCAACTTCAACAAAGACGGTTTGACATTTTCCTCTTGAATTTCCTCAAACCTGATTGCTAGACACAATGCTAGTTTCTCTCTGTCCTTCTACAATCATATGGATGATCCAAATAACACAAAATATGCCCTTGTTTTGATTTAGCTGGAAACAAATTGAAGCAGGCTTTTCCGTTTTTGGGTTGGTAGTGGTGTATGCCCTGACCTGGAGCCCTTCAGTTTATAGTGTGCATCTTACTCTGGAAACTAAAATCCCATTCAGGACCTTTCTTCTCTTTTTAAATGTTTTTTTCTTGTTTGTCCGTCTATTTTGAGCTTTTTGGACAATGACAATTCTCCTGAGCCATATTTCTAACATGCAATGAATCCTTCCTGTCAACAGTCCATGTATTTGAGGTGTTTATTTCAGACTAAATTTATACAACAAATAAAGCCCTTGATTGAGACCACCTGATTTACAAGAACCTGATTTAATTTAGCTTAACTTGTGTGAATTGAACTTAGTTGAAATTTTAGTTAAGAGCTGCAGGAATGAAAAGGTGGACTGCCATCGTTCATCCACTTAAATCTGATCCCTAATGCAGCATGCAGAAATCTCAGGTGCAACCAGAGAACACAAAGGGAGCAAAAAAAACATTTTTATTATAGATTTTGTTTTCAAAGTACAGCGAAGGTCTTATCCTATTACCACATGCTTATTATCGAGTATAAAAGTCTTTATTTTTCTCAGTGCTAGCTGATCTTTGTTACAAATCTAAATGCAAGGCTATGTCTCAAATCCCATTATTCGAAAATCAATGAGAAATAGCTTGACCTCTTCAAGGAAAAAGAATATTCTCCACACAGGTTAAGAAATGCAAAAAAAAAAACCTTCATGGACCACAATGTTCGAAACATAGGATTCAGCATTAAAAGGAGGAGCATTGATTCTCTTACGCTCACTTTCATCTGAACTGTTTACCTTGTGATCGTAGAAATTGTCTATGAGCGTGGTGAAGCGCCTGGCCTGGTCCTTCAGAGTCAGCGTCAGTTTGGGAACATGGCGGATGAATACAGTGTCAAAGATCCGCGCCATTTCCAAGTAATCGCTGGCACCCGTTGGCTGGAGAAGAGGGGACAAGGAAGCACGCTGAAAGCAGTGGCCACTCATGTTTACGTCTATATAGGCTGTTTGGTCTGCGTATCCCGCTGATAGCAGGAAAAAAAAGAGCCAAGTTTACCACAAAAGAATGCTGTGCAAAATATTCTTGCTGATGTAATGTCCTTGTCCATTCAATTTGATTGCTCTTAAAATTAATGACGGCATGGCAACAAATGTCAAAGGAAGCCTTGAAGCCCAGATGCCTTCGAAAACTCCCCACTCTCCATCAGGGTTGAGACTTTACACATGCACTGCAGATTACTGCTGCAAAAAGGGCATAAAAGACCCAGCTAATAATAAACTCATCAATAGACTTGCTTTTTGACATTGAGCGGACTAATAGGACCTAGACAGAGAGAAAGGTTTGGAAAATATGAGTGCACAGGGAAAAGAAACCAGGCCCAGAGGTAATAATGACTAAAGTGAAGAACATCAACCTCAGCAGTTTTTATTATTCATGATTGAATTTGGAGTCTCAAGTGAGAAATATGCGACATGGTGGCTAATAATCTATATGTCATTTTAGTTGAGACTATATGCTCAAAACTGAAAAACTGGTTAAACTTTTTTCCAATGCAGAAACTATGTTCACTCTTACTGCATCTTCTACTCTATATGCTTCAGTAATCACAGTAAAAGGTTTGTAGGAGGGGTCTGAGCACTGCCCTATAGAGTTAGAAGGAGACGTGTTGTTTTACATGCACATCTCCAGGCACTACTCACTTTACCACACAGTTCTTCAAAAGTACAATCAGCGATGGAGCCACACGTCTTCTGAAGAGTCACATCTCTGCCCAGGACAGTGAGAATACGAGAACCAGTAACTAGAGAAACCAAAGCACAGTGAAAATTGACCTCAACACAATAAAATGTTTTCAAAAACAGCACAGTTAAACTTCAAGTACCACACAAAAAGATAAAAAAAAAAAAACGTTAAAAAAAAATCACAAAAAAAGCTTTTTATCAGCTTTCTTTCTATTATTTTTTCACTCCATAAATCTATGGAGGGCTGATCCTGCCTAAATTGGCAATAAATATTGCTTCTAAAATATAAAAAGCATGAATTTTCCAACTTGTTTTATTATACAGTGTGGCGCAAATCAATAGTTTTTCAGAATTTTCAACAGTATTAATAAAGGAGAAAAAATGCAAGGAGGAAATATGACGAGAAAAACAACGTATAATAAAAATGTCTGTAAATAAAAAAATAGTGAATAAATACAGAAAATGAAAAATGAGAATAAATAAAGAAAATTAAAATGAACTAAATAAAACAATAAGATTGGAAATAAAATAGAAAATCATTAATAGTAATATACCGTATTTTCCGCACTATAAGGCGCACCTAAAAGCATTCAGTTTTCTCAAAAGTCGACAGTGCGCCTTATAATCCGGTGCGCCTTATACATATATTTTAAAGTGTCTTAGAAAGACACTTTAAAACACTTTATTAAGGTGTTTTAAATGTAGTAATTTATTTCAGCCACTGGGTGGCTTCCC
>CAEFZY010029639.1:0-41649 GCA_903066815.1 Brachyrhaphis roseni | reverse complement strand
AAACAAGAAGCAAGCCACTATTACTTCATAAATGAACAGATACTGTCCTGCATGGGTGTAAAAATATGCTCATGTATGACTTCTGCGAGAGACGCAAAAAAGTAGTTTACTACCCACACTGCCTGTGCTGTGGAAGGAAAAATCAGATATGGCTGACAGGTTAGTTTCTGTGTGCACTGCAGGCATATTATAAATGACTGCGTATCAAGCATCAAATAATTGCCAATTGCAGAGCCATTTATTCTTCTGACACACAATACAGGATGCTGGGTTCAGGAACCTTTTATGGAGGATGCAGTGTTGAATTGATCCAAAGAAACAAAAGGCACCCATCACATAGATTTACAGTATTTATCACGTAAACACATACTGTAAATTTAAAATCAGTGTTCCTGATTTTCTATAACTAATTAGCATATAATTTCCTGCTTCATAGTGTAAAAAAAATGCATGTATGTAAAATAAGATTTCTCATTTGAGTTTTCAGGAATTTTAACTGCCAATATTTAATGTAATTTTTTGTTCGTATACAGAAAGCAAGTCATTTCCAATCATGAACAGCATAAGTGTTGAACTCCTTGTCAGCAATTGAAAATAAACAAACTGACTGAGGGGATCAGAGTTTGGCAGAGACAACCATATGCAGAAAACCCTCCTGCCCCAGAATGTTTAAGAAGTGTTCACAAATCAGAGCCTGTGTGTGATTTAATAAGTAGCACACAAAAAAAAAGTGAAGTCAAAGACTGACAACTATAATTTAATCAGCGATGGTGCTGGGCTAAGACCTGACAACATAGCCGTCCAACACTCTGCCATCTGCTTGTTTTGAGAAAGCTGAGCCAAGAGAATGAGCCAGGAGCAAACATGTGAAAAAATAATCGACACTGCTATTTTTATTTCAGTTGGGCCCTCAATTTTAATTAGACAAATTAGATCAACCATAGGAGATTTCAAATTAGGACATATGGGAAAAATACTGTGTAACTGTTGTCTCTGTAATTTAAAACACAGATGTCTCTCACTCAGGTCAAACAGCACAGTTGAAGCTGAGTGTCTTTGGTCCCATAGTAGAATTTATGATGGTTCCAGCTGAATTACAAACTGTGGTTATGTATTGTCATTATATATCAAAATATTAGATGACTTCTTAAACTGTGGCACAAGTACCTGTAGTAGCACTTGGGCTGCCTTTAGTGCCGATCAAAAAAGATTTTGGTGTTAATTATTTTTGGGATAATTCAGAAAACTTTAAATGTGATGTAAGCCTGTAAAGTACCAATATCCATAATGATGTGTTTGAGAATACTCTTCATTGCTTCATTCCTTCTAAAAATAAGGAGTAGGAGTAGAGAAAGTTTCAAATACTCCCTTTATTAACTGAAGTTGACAGCAGTAAACCAAGAACAAGTCCTAATGTGATGTTCAATTTATCTAGTCTGAAGTGGGATCTTGGAATGGCATCAAAACCAGCTTAACAGCGTACTGATTCCAAATTAGGAAATTTGTGGGTTTTGTTATATATGTGTTCAGTTATTAGGCTAGCCACTCAAACTAATAATAGTGTATTTTATTACTTTTTCTGTCAAATTGAGTCACAAGTGGCACTACTTTAGCTTGGCTGTCTGTTTTTTATATATCCTGAAACGTGAAAAAGGAAAAATCTAATAGCCTTCTTTTCACCAACTTGCCAGCAACTGGTGGGGAAGGAGCGTCAATATTGAGAGAAAATTCTGGATTACCCCGGCTCTTTCTCTCAATAAAGGCATTAAGCCAGGGGTCTGCAACTCCAGTGCTCAAGTGCAGTAGGGATGCAACTTTTGGATGCATCCTTACAAATTGTCATTCAGTGCTTTGGAGTCCTGTCTGCTCTTTCGTTTTGTAGTTGTTTTTTTTTTTAAGAATGCACCAATCTATTTATTTGGCACGTCATAGTGCTCCTACTGTTTCTCCAATTGATTTGTGCGCTTTTGATCCAACACACTCTGTTGCATCGAGCTCTCCTTTGATTACATGTTTATTGTTCTGAGCAATAACTTCCAAAACCCAAGTGCCGCATTGTGGCTGTTTTGATTCAGTAGTCCAGTTGCATTTCTGAGCACTGACCGCGAGGATTCCAGATATTAAAGAGCCATAATTCTTAAATCCCCTCCTTTCATGTTTTTGCATCTCTGTACTTTTTAATTTTAAGTTTCCCTATTAAGGGAAGCTTTTTAAAATTTCATTGGGCGTCCAGCACTAATCTTCTGTTCACAGCATGTGGAATAAAATAAATTATATTTTAACTACTCATGAAGGTTTTGAAACCTGCAAAATTGTTAAAGATTATCATTCAAGTTTTTCTGGTGAGTATTATTAATACTAGTTGTAGTTGTAATTTTTATCCTGTGTATATATTGCTTTTTCTTTCACTTTGCTATAACAGTGGTTTGATTTGTCAGATAAGCTCTGTCAGATAAAAATAATTGACAGAGGTTAATTTGAATGTTCTATCTAAGACCGGAATTATAACTAAAATGCCGTTTTACCACATCAGTTTGCTTCCTAGCCTCTTCTATGTCCTACTTAAATACTCTTCATTAATAGAAAGTAAATAAATTCTTTGTTGTCATAAAAAAAATACAGAATAGTTGCAGAGCAACATCTCCCATAGGTCAACAAATTGCTACTCTTTTTTTTTTTTTTCCCAGCAGCTGAATAATGACCTGTCAAAAGCACATAAAAGGCGACATCCAGCGCAGCACTGCATACAGTATGTTGAAACAGCGATGAATCTGTTAGTGGCTCACAGCTGCTCTAAATCACTTTTAACCGCAGAAGTGACAGACTGCAGGGGAGCAATTAGCACTTACTAATCATCGCAGCATAATTACCACCTATTCATTGATAAACGTCGCCGTACAAAATTCTACTGTTCAGCCATTCTTTACTCTTACAATATATACTGTTAGTATAGGTGCTGTTCATAATTTGATTTATGTAAACCATTTCTGTTATTTACATTTACACAGCTCAGTCAGTCAGATAAATGTTTAGGCTATCATCAAACTCTATCTACCCACAAAAATAATAGAAAACAAAAGATTTGCATCCGATAATGAAAAATGGAAAAGGAAGAGAAAGGCTTTCCACCTTCTTCAGCATTTCTACAATGCCTTTAAAGTTATTTAAATTTATTTTATTGTTTTATACTTTTAGTAGGATTGCCAGTTCTAATAAACTTTGTTGTGCATGCGTTGCCAGCCGGGATGTGCACATGTAGGTGTATTAGCTCGAAGTTTCACATGCATGAATTCAGCCCGTCACTCGGCTGAATGAGAGATGAGGATCCAGCCGACACAAAAATTCCATAGGAAATGAATGGAGAGGAAGAATTATAAATTTACAGTTAAAACAAAATGTCTTTCTTTAAACCTTCCTGAATATAAAAAGCTGGAAAATAGAGAATCTTCAGACATGTTTGGTTTGAGAAAATAAAACATTTTCTTAAATATTTTTTGAAAACGTGACAGTGGAGGTTTTTGATATGGGCTATATTGGCAGTTGCCCAGGGTGGAATCAGTAAGGTGTGAGGCAGCTAAGGTCTAAAAGGTAAAGTATGTCTTGTCTGTAGGTTTGCTACTACTTGAATGTAGTATGCAAACTAATTGTAAGAGAAACTATGAAGTAAATTTCCCTTAGTTGCTGTTGAGTACTGGGAGATTACATTATTTGCTTCATATAATAATGCTGCTTTTTATTATATATATAAATATACAGTATATATTTTAAAATCTGATTATTGTTTGCATTTTAGTTGGTTGGAGTGCAGCAGAAGGTTACAAAGTTAGGCATTGTGATTAATTGTAATTAATTCACAATGCTTGTTTGATTTATCTGATTAGAATTTTGAATTGACGGAACAAATTTTCACAAAATATGAAATATTTTGATATATTATGTCTCCTTAATCAATAGTTTCAATGTTTATGATCGTTTTCATGCTGGAAGGTGAACCTCTTAAAAATATGCAAGGTTTTGTAACCCCTTACATGTTTTCCATTGCTCTGCATGCAGCATAATCAATTTTCCTTAGTCTTTTCAATGTGCTGTAGGCAGAAGAGCTTGTTATATGAAAACAAATGAAAACTGCATTTCATTATTTTTTCACTCAATACATTTTATTCACTCTACAGTTTTCAGAATATGTTCTAATGCAGCCTGTTTGTTTCTGTCGACCAATGGCAGTGATCACATGCAGCGACCCTGGCATCCCAGCAAATGGGCTACGATTTGGTGACGATGTCACAGTGGGTCAGAATGTGACGTTCTCGTGCCAGCCAGGATTTGTGATCATGGGAGGGGAAAGTGCCATCTCTATGACTTGCACCAACAACGGGACCTGGAGCGGAACAATGCCATCATGCCAAGGTAAGCCCATTTTGTTCTGTGGTCTACTCATACTTGTTTTGCAATGCAGTCAATCTTGATAACCATCACGCTTTGTTGCAACAACCTTGGCACACTAGCACAGTGTCACATTAAATTACTTGTTGATGTTTGATAAGATTAGCAAGAAAGGTGACACTGGACTTCCTGTGTGTTCAGGTAGTGGTGGAGTGTTTATTTCATGCACTGGCCCCTGACACATTACATCAGATGTCTACAAGTTCACAAAAGTCAACAGTTTGCAAAGTATGAGTGCTATAATTACTAGAAACCTAAATTATGTAACTTTTTCAGTTCGAGGAGTTTTACTGAGCAGGACAAAATTAAAATGACCTGGTCTTTATCAGGGTCAATACTTTGTTTAAATTTAACTCAAAGTGTAGAAAGAACACAGACTAGATTCCTCTATTGATTATTAAAAAAAAAAAAAAAAAAAAAAAACACAAAAAGGTCAAAATGAAACTGCTGCATTTGAAGAACTACCAGCACTAACTTAAAGTAGACATCTTGTTTTTGACTTCAGTCTTGTTGTGAAAGAATCCTTGAGGAAATTGTTTCTGTTCATCGAAGTCTGTGGTGAAATGTTATTTCCAGTTTATTCTAAATTTGGTTCCGTTACGGCAAAACATCTCTACTTTGGTTTCATCTGTGTAAAGGAAATTATTCCAGTTTTTGTAATGATGCAAACCTACGTTTTGTACCTGTATTATTGTTAGAGAGAACTACTTTTCAAAAATGACAAATTTAAGTTCTTTTCCTCATTATCATGTCATGAACTGTTCCATCGAACATGCTAAGGCCTGGAGAGTCAACTTTTCAGAGAATTGCACAATATGATGTTGGAGTGAATTTGCTAGTTAATTTCAAGCCTGGAGAGATTTGCAGCTGTCTGCAATGTGTTTGTATTATAATTAATCTTTTGCACTGTATAGTGATGGGCTTAAATTGTTTTGCAATTACCTTATAACCCTTTCAAAGTTAATGAGCAGCAACAATTGCTTTTCTACAGTCATTTTTGATGTCTGTCATCCTTGGTATTGCGCTAGCACACGTCTGTTGCAAACTGGCAGGATGTTGCTCAAAGTTTGGGTATTTTTGAGGTTGCCACCAATGCAAGAGGTCCTAAATGATGCACTTCAGGTTGGTGAAGGCAACATTGTACGCTGTAACTAAATGGAGAAAAACTGAGAGCTTTTGTTTTCTAGAAGAAATTTTGAAGGTGTTTTACAATCTCATAATTTTAAACTTGTTTGTCTCACACCTCAAACTAAAGTGTTAAAGCACAATTTAGAGTACTTGAGGAAAAATAGCAACTTAGATTTACACTGAGAGTGCAGAAAATTAATAAATAACATAATACGACAGAGCCATCTAGTAATTGTTTAGATTTTCAGTCCATTACTGCAGTTACTTAATATTATTTATAATATAAAAATTGGAAAGATAAATTAAGCATTTTTTATTTGTTTTTTTGTTACCTGAAAGTTCTTTATTTCCAGCTTCAGATGCTTAACTTGTGTGTCATAAAAAAATAATAAGTTCCATTTAAAATGTGCATGACCAAGTAATAACCCTATAATTTAAATGTAATGTCCAGATGGAAAAAAACGTACCAACTGAAAGATTGTGTTTCTGTGTTTAGACAAACAACATGGATCTCTCTCAATTTGTAATTAAAGAATAAGTTATTGTCTCTCTTTGTGAAAGTTACTGCACATTCTAGCAGTGGCAGAAAATCCAGGAAGGGACCTTAGTAGTTTTACACCTATCAGCTCTACATCAGTCTATGATTTATGATCCTGGAGCGGAGGCATAGATTAGCATTTCGGCTGCTGACACCATAAAGTAGGTGTTGCAGGAAAGATTAACTCGTGCAGAAAACGGTTCAGATGTACACCGGGAAATAAAAGAGCCTACAAGGCAAACGGTGGCTTATTGTTGCTAAGGAACTGTTTGCAGGCTGCTGTGTCAGTGACTGTACAGAGAGGCAAACTGTTATTATGTTTGCCTCTTGAGAAATGGCAAGGGACAAATTAAATGTGAGAAAAGGAGGCAGAGTTTGAGAGACTATCATGTACACATACAAACCTAACAACTTGTTGGAGATATGTACGCATAGAATGGCTGAGAGTTGTTGAAAATCAAACACAGGCTTTTTTTTCCCCCTGTACCTTTAGGCTACTTGTTGTTTTTCAGCTGCCTGTGTATAAGATGCAGCTTGGAACATAAATAGCCATTTTCTCTCCTTTGCTCAGCCTCTAGATTTGAAGCCGCACGCTTCTCATTGTTCTCAAGCTCCTCGTCTGCCCGTGCTCAGGCGTTTACAACATCCAAACTGACAGCGAGTTGAATTATTTCACCCGCGTTTTTCATTATTCACAAAACCTGTTCCATTATATGCCGAGGACGTCTGATGAGTTGATAGCTGCCCAACTGCTGCCCACATCTGTTTAAACAGAGAGAACGAGAGAAGGCGAGGGAGGCTGAGCTGGTGTGTGCGCTACATGTGCACAGGCATGTATATGAAAGTTTCTAAATCTAACCTGCAGCTGACAGCTCCTGCTGCAGCTCTTACTCTCTGCCCTGCTCCTGCTATCCTACCTGGGGTTGATTTGAAGAGGAGGTAACTCTGGACTCTAAGCTTTCCTGTCACGCACACCACGATGCATTCATACAGTCAAAAGACCTCTTGCAGCTATGGCCTTCTCTCTCTCATGCATACTTATTCACAGACTCTTCACACATGCCCGTGTTTTTTTCTTTTCTTTTCCATCATCACCGCTGTCCGTAGTGCTGTCCACTTACATTGACCTGCACACATTAATAAGTGACCCACAGGGTCGCTGCTGCCTCTTCTCTCACTCTCGGTTCTCCAGTAGCAATTATTTATCTCATGAAGTAAATGAATAAAAGAAAGGCGGAAGGGAGAAGTTTGATTACTAAGTGGGTGATCTACATCCGTTTAACTATTTCTCAAAATGGATGATGTATTAAAGCAAAACGCAGATGTTACGAGGCCTTTTCCTCCTTTATTTTCACTGTAAATTAAAACCATCTTTAACAAGCGATGAGAATCCAGTCTGCTAATTACAGAACTTTTTTCTTACAACTTTTTCCAAAGCGTATACAGCAGCACGTTTTAGAAATGCATGAGGGAAATCTGTATTTCTCTTCTAATCAGAAGACTGGCTATTCTAGGAGAATTGTTTGCCTTTTTATTTTGCATGACTGGCTTGAAGTTAAAGGTGCAGCAGTCAGGCAGTTTGAGCTGCTTAAAAGTGACGGGAAGCTGGGCATCTGTCATCTTGTCACAGATTGGGATAACGTGCCAAAGGAGTATGAGCTAAAATGCTGGCAGGTGGGGGAAGTAGAAGGAGGAAAGACATACAGAGACAAATGGAGATTCGAGGAGACAAAGAGGTTTTACTCTGTGCATAATTTTGCACATAATGTGTGAATGTCAGTTCTAGCTGCTGAGTTTCTGTGTGATGTGCATACACACAGATGACGCATCCATAGTGTGATCCCAGCATAGGATTCAGTCTGAATCCCAGGTTTGGCATGTTCAGCTGAGAGCGACTAATGCTCTAATGCTGCTTAGAATTACTTTGGAAAATGGGGCCACTCTCTTCTTCTCATTTAGTTCTGCTTGCCACCCAGACCTGAAGCTTTTTTTTTCTTCTTCTCTGTTTTCATGTCATTTCTAAAGCTGCAACTTTGAGATTAGAAAGCCTACCTCTATAGTCAGTGTAATATACCTATTCGCATAACCATTTCTTTTTTTACTTTGACTTTGCCACTGTTGGATTTTTTCTTACACATATACTGTAGGAAATATGTGTAAGAAAAACATACACATAGGAAAATGTGTAGGAAAATACAGGTGGCCTAATGTACAGTAACCACCTTTCATTGTTAAGTGTTATTTTTTGCCCAGAGCTTATTAACGTCATCACAGTTAATTACACCATGGCCTCAATGTCTTTCTATACATAGCATACCTGTGAAGCATATATGCTGTGTAAATGTCCGTATGGAAATGGCTCTGGAACCGCAGCCAACCAATAACAAAAGACGCTTCCCCTTTAGAGAGAAGGAGTGAATATCCCACTGTGGTCTGTTCCATATTCATTGTTACTCATTCTTCAGGAAAACAAACAAGTAAGCAAAAAATATGGCAAGAACATTGTGCCTTATAAAAGTAGTTGCATCCTTGAATCTTTTCACAGTTGCTGTCATTTTACAACAATAAACTTCAATTTAATTGATTAGAATTATCAAGTAAGAGACCATATTCTTGGAACGGAAGAGACAAAAAATATGTATGTATATGAGAGATGTGGTAGATCAAATTTAAACTTTGGCTTTCATGCAAAACACAATGTATCATCTTCCTGATAATCTCCACTGTGATGCATTTCTTTATTAGGGACAAGAAAATTGATTGAAAATATTTACAGGATGTATGGAGAGAAATACGCAGCAATATTGGAAGAAATCCTGTTAGAAGCTGCAAAACAATTCACATAAAAGTTTACCTTCCAGCAGACAAAACTGCCAATTCAAGCATATTCATGTTTGAATGGCCAAATCCAGTCAAAGTTGGACTTGGCTATTCAAATTGTAAAACTGTGCCAAGATTTGAGCATTGCTGTTCAAATCTTGAACAGCCTTGCAGCCTTTTCCTATCCAGTCTGACTGAGTTTGTGAAATCAAAGAATTTTAGTCTGTAGAAACTGTGCAGAGTAGATAAAGACACCCTTCAAAATTTACAGCCGTACCTTGCAGCAAAGATTACAAATAGTTGTTTGTGAATACCACTCTTTTCAGTGTTTTACCTATAGAGAAAAAATAAATAAATAAATATATATATATACGGTGTTTATATATATACGTATATATAAAATTTCATTTTCAGCTATGAGTTAATAGTTTGGTGGTATGTGGACTGTAGCCTGTTTTCATTGTGTTTCAAACCTACAGAAGCTTCAATGTTTATAGATAAAATAACTACCAGGCCATCCAAAATATAGCATGGGGTAAAGATTGTAGTCATGTAATGGATTCGTCATGCGCTGATCTTTGGTAAACCTGTTCATTACTCTGAGTTCCTGTAGAAAGGATTGTCTCCTCTAAATAATGTTTACTAAAGCTGCTGGGCATCAAACTCTCCTCATCTGCAGTGAGATTCATGTTACACAAGGATAGCTACAGATTTAAAGAACTGCCATAATTTATTCAGATTCTTAAAACCCATATCCAGTCTGCAGCCCCATGGGTCCATGTGCTGGTGTGTGAGAATTAACTCAGGGCTGTATTATGCATTTATTTATTACATTTGTTGAGCAGAAAGTTTACAGCTTTCAGATCCACAAAATGTCCCCAGATTACTCACAAATATTCAATAAACTGTAAACAGAAAAAGTAAAAAAATTCCTCAGTCAAAACACAAGTTTCCATTTGGTCTTAACTGTAAACAGTATGCAAAATGGTAACTCGTTCCTGTTTCATATTTTTGAAATATTGTTATGCTTTACTGCACTTAGTTTGATTAAAATTTAGGAAATATGTTTTTTTTAGCTGTTTGTGAAAGTGTTCTGAGGGGGAAAGAGAAATAGATATAGATCATCACCATTTAAACATCTAAAACCTTTTATAATCAACATAAACATTTACTTAACATTGCATAAAACTACAACATCAAGCTTTAAGCCATATTCGTCTGTTTCCACTAATGGATATAGACAATGCAGAGCAGCTGATGTATTTGTTGTTATCCTTGGGTACGTTTTTAAATTTAGACACTTTTCATCAAACTTCCCAACTTGTCTGGATCTGTATAAAAACTAGCATGTAGAACACCTTGAAATGTTCTTATTTTCTTAAAAAAAAAAGAAAAAAAGAAAAGTACCTTATTTCTCAAAAAGCTCCCAATTTTTATGTTTTAAGCACAGAATCATAATGTGGTCTCCACAGGCTGCCACATATTTTTCACCTTCTACTTGTAAGCATGTTCTAAGTTATAAATCAGTCTGTTCTGAAAGCCAGAAGCGCCTGTCTGCTTCATGGTTAAAATCTAAAGTTTCCCGATAAGTTGTTTCACTTTCAGACATTGTTTTTCTGAAGAAATGTAGAAATGTAAATAGTAACTAAAGTTTTCTAAAATGTAACGTCTATGTTTTTCTTTTACTGTTTTGGTCTTACCTTCCAAATCTTTCCTAATCCCTTTTTGACTCAAACGTCTCTGATATGTTCATACATGGACTGATGATATAATAACAACCAGTAATGTAATACCTGACAATAATTTAACAATTTTGGGTAGTTTTTAATTTGTTCACAGTAAATTTATTCTTATTATTTTTTTATTAACCTTGTTTGTTCGATTAAAATAATATTTTGAAAATACCAACCTTAAGCAGCTTTTAAATATACTTTCCAATAATATTTCTGAATTTAAAATTGGTTTTATTAGTTTGATTTAATATTTTAATCTTAAATTACATACTTTCATTAGATATAAATGAAAAATCACAATTAAAGGAATAAAAGTCTGGAAATTTCAGTCTGTGTAATTTATCTGTATATGTTTTGCTTGATTAATTCAGTAGCTGACATAGTATTCTAATTTAACTGAACCTAACTGTATTAAAACCACTGACATAAAAATTGGGCATTAATATATTAAAGGTTTTAAAGCACTAGTCATAAAAAAAATTGCCAATAACCTAATACGTTTTAATCCTTCTTCTGTTGAACTAAAACAATTCTTTGCAATTTTATTCAATATAATTGATAATGTAATAATACGTAAATATACTCAAGTTCTTGGAATTAGGGTACATTTTGTAGATTTTGCACAGTTTGCTAATAGAAAATGGGTAACAGCTAGCCTGGCCTTTACCTTCCTTTGCTATCCCACTCGATTCAAATTTCACCAACAGCTCAGTCTGGTCTTTCTCCCATTTACTTAGTTTCCTGTGGTAGAAACTCTACTGATCCAATCAGTGAACAGAAAAAGTTGTGAACATTAACATTGATTGTCTGTTCTGTTTTAGAATTGTAATCTGCGGGGCGTGCTGTGGTGGCGCAGGGGGTTAGCACGCCCCGCGTTTGGAGGCCTTAGTCCTCGACGCGGACGTCGCGGGTTCGACTCCCGGCGACCTTTGCTGCATGTCTCCCCCTCTTTCCTGTCTGCCTATTGTCGCAAAAAATACGAGCCACTAGCGCTGCAAAAACTCTTCGGGGAAAAAAATATATAAATATATAAAAAAAAAGAATTGTAATCTGCCTGTAGTTTTAGCAGGGGAAGTGAAGGAAGCTGTTCAGTCCTGTTGGTCTTCTAAATATTTAATTAACATTAACATGGCTGTATGGTAGAGTAGTCGTCTTGCGATCGGAAGGTTGTAGGTTCGATTCCAGCTTCCTCCTGGAATCGAATGTGTCGATGTGCCTCTGGGCAAGGCGCTTAACCCTAAATTGCCTACCGATCTGCAAATCGGTGTATAAATGGGTGAATGTGACTCTAGTGTAAAGCACTTTGAGTGGTCAAAATGACTGGAAAAGCGCTATATAAGTTCAGTCCATTTCTATTTAACAGCTGCCTTGTTGTAATAGGCACTTCTCTCTTAGCAGATGGTGGTTTACAGCTCAGGCAATTTCTGGTTGGCTTCATAGCGTCAAACTGGAGCATTACATACGTCACAAACGCTAGTGGTTAGATAAAATGTAAAACTGCAACAGAGTCCACGTGTCCAGGAAGCAATCGTTTCTCTTTACCTGACCCTCTGTATGTAGCAAAGAGTAGTATAAGGGGTTGGTTTTTACCACGCCAGGTAATAACACATGTCCATTGTCTCTAGTGATTATATTCATTCATATTCCTACAATGTTCTTGAACTATGGCTGGAAGAGCCAATGTGAGGATTATTTGTTGTGCAAAATATTATTTGTAATACTATTAGCTTAGTTAAATAAATCCCTAAATTAATTTGTTGATGATGATCATGATGATGGTGGTGATGATGATAATAATTATAATAATAACCAATGAAGTCAATTAATTGGTTCAGTTGTTTATTGGCAGATTGTTACTATACTATTAGCTCTAAAACATTACTGTATTCTTGGCAGGTTTTTATTATTATTATTATTATTATTATTATTATTAATATTATTATGGTATTTAAATGAACACAGACCATTATGTTTGCTGTTGTTACATTATGAGTTGCTACATTTCTAGGAATCATTCTTTGACAAGTCTGTAAGTGTATTCCAACCGTTTTCACAGTGGTGACCTGTCCTACTCCATCGTCCATCCCCAACGGGCTGCTGGAGGGCTCCGTCCTGGAGTGGGGGTCCAGTGTAAGCTATGGCTGCCTACCTGGGTATGAACTCTCCTTCCCTGCTGTGCTCACCTGCACAGGAAATGGCATGTGGAGCGGAGACCTGCCTCAGTGCTTGCGTAAGTTGCTCTTTTCTACCTTAATTTCTACCTCCTAACAGGCTAGTTATGACAGTAATTACAGAAATACAATACATTTCTTTATGTAAAGATTGAGAGTGTATGAGTAGGAGTTCTGCCTGGAAATGTTTTTTTTTTCCTCCATTTAGTTGTACTCAGTCAGAAAAACCCTAACCCTTTGTATTCCATCATACACATGGAGTGTGTATGATAAAAGTAATGCAAAATAAAAGAAAAGGACTGTGTTTCACCTTGTGTACTGCATTTGACCGAAATTACCAACCTTTATTTTTCTCATATAAAAGTGAAATCAGGACTGTAGAAGTTCAGTCAGCAAAAGTCATTCTGTTCTTCATTTGTCACTTGGGAATTTTTGACATAGAAGGTAACATTTTATTTGTCCCTCGTCAGCAGTACACAGCTCTTGCATTTTTAATATATTGTGTTGCTTATCTCAGTCCTTGCTTTAGCATCGCACACCTTTTTATAAGAGCGCTTTAAACTGCTTGCAATTTTCAATGATTTGTTTTTCTAATTAATGAAAGTGTTGTAATTCATGAATAATAAATATAAGTCAGATATGAAGCTAGAGGACAAGTTGACTAAGCTAAGCTGTAATTTCCAAGGAATCTAAAAGTGAAAAATGCATATTTTTCTTGTTGCTGTTTGTCTTTGTTTTCTTATGTTTTTTAAGCAAGTTTTTTGAAATGCTAAAGAATATATGAATTCACAAATGTTCATAGTAAAAAGTGAACATTTTGTCATTACTATATAGAATAAATTCTCTAATTTATATGTAGATTAAAAAGAAGTAAACTGCCCTCTACCCTCAGGGTGAGAGCTGCAGTGTTGACGGAGATGATGATCTGAGCAGACTCATGACTGAATTTTCTTATTCTCCCTACTCCATTAATATCTTCTCAGGGATGTCTTTGCAAGTGTACTAATGACCTCAGTTATGCATGACTGCTCAAACAGTGTCTCACTGCCATCTGAATCAGTCATGCAATGTGTCACAAAGAAGTGAAATATTAAGTGGTAAAGTACTTACATGCGTTTGTTTCTCTCAGTGTTAGGACTCTTGAATGTTGATCACAAATGAAATCTCACTTATCTAAACACTAACGACATCAAGATGTGTTTTTTTTATGACTCAGGCATCACAGCGTGAGCTGCAGTTGGGGGCTGTCTGTTGTTTGTTCATGTCAAGTTCACAGCAGTATAGAGACTTAAAGAAAATGTGAATTTTGTTTTGATTGATATTGCGTGGAGTTAACTAATACTGTATGGCTTAATGAGTTACAGTAGTTTGACTTTCAGATGAAGACAGTGAGGTAAACAGGTTTGTTGTTTTCCAGTAGCTGTCATTAAATAACAACAAATCAAAAAGTGTCAGACTGTGACAGAAGTTGATGAATGTTGGTGTATCCAGAGAAGCGAGGATATTCCCATGAGGGAGCTTTTAAGACACAGATAACAGATTGCTTTTGTTGTTGCACAGCAGCTAGACACACTATACCTTACAGTATGTCGCAATTTGCTCATGTATGGTGCTTTTGGAAAAAAAATGGATACCATTTTAGCTTTGTCATGTTTTGGCAACAAAGTTGAACCTGTTAGTTGGATTTTATGTGGTAGTTCAAAGCAAAGTTGTAGAGGTAACTATAGCCAGGACAACTAACTGTATTACACTCCACATATCTGCCCTGTTTCAGAAACACAAACAAAGCTATTGATGAAAGACAGTAGGAAATGGTCTAAGTTGATTTGATAATATAGAGGTGCTAAACACAAGGCAATCCAGAACAGTTTCTGGTGTTACTGAAAACTTTTGGAGAGCTGTGAAAGCACATATTCCTAACAAGTAGCAGGTGCCTCTGTTGGCGCCTTCGCAGTCCCAGTGCTGAGTCCCATCGTCCCTTCTCAACCAGAGCCAGAGCGGCTCCCTCCGGATCAACCGTACAAATGAATCTTGCAGGTGCAGAGCTGCCACTGGCTGAACCCCTTACTGTCAGAGGGAGATATAAATATAAAATAATCTTTGTCTGAAACAAATCACTCCTCTAAAGCAATTTACTGCATTTCTAACTTATGACTCAAGTTTGTTTGGTGAAAGGTTCATCTAAAGGTTGCAGGACTGGACTTGTGCACCGCTGATCTACAACATCAACTCTTAATAAAATGAACTAAAATTTGTGGTTCCTATGTTACATAATATAAATAGCAGAAAAGTTGTGAAGGTGAACACTGCAGCTTAGAGTGCAATGTGGTGTCTGACTGATATATTATTGTGCCCAATCCAAGTTACTGATGTTCAGATTTGTCCTTTAGAAAAGCCTTGTGTTTACATTCAGCTGCCCAGGTGTATGTTCTCTCGCCTTCTTTAGCCAAACTTGTCATCTGGTCATATAATGGATAAGTTTCCACTTGGTAAATATACCATGTCCAGACACTGTCCACCTCAATTATGATGAGCAGTGACATCCCTCAACACACTGCAATCATTTTTCCACATGAGCACCTTCTGAACAACGTCCTGTGGCGACGTGAGCAAGCAACCTTTTCTGTTCCTGTCTGCTGCTTAGTGTGTCTGTTTTTTAACCCAGTAATTACATTTAATAGCTGCACCGGTAATAACACAGATGCAGGTTTTGACAGTTGTTCCCAGCTGACACAAAATGAGTAACTACACATTAAATATCACTGCACTCAGTAACCAAGTTTCTGTAAAGAACTTGACTCCTCTGCTGCATACTTAATGTGGCAAAGAGGTGATGAATCACTTCAGTTTTGCACAAGCAGAATACATAAGAATGGAAGCAGTGAACACGGGGATAAAAAAACATTGATTATATGTGGTGTGGACAAGGTTATATTCTATGTATTAGAATGTCAGTAAAGCACCATCTGCGCCAGTCTCAGGTGAAGAATGGAGGCGAGCTAAATCCTTGTTATTAATGCTGACTGTGTATAATGACTATACTCTGTGCATTTTGTGTTCCATTATAAACACATACATTTGTCATGAAAAGCCTGCAAAAGCACTGAGGTAAAATATTTTTTTTTAGATTCTGAACTTAACATAAACATCCATAAGTAATGGATATGAACTATGAAATAGTTGGAAAGTTATATTAATGTAAATATTAGTTTAAGATATATGCCCCCCCAAAATCCAACAAACCACTAACAGCATGAATAAGCAGATTTTCATTTTACTTTGAAGGTTTTTGCTGGAAAATTTAGCCTGTCAAGTTTATTGATGTTTCTGTTTGAGCAAAAATAATTTTTAAAGTTGAAGCTTTGCCTTTTCTTTCGTGCCCATACCTCACATAGCAAGCCTGCATCACTGAGTATTTCACTTAGTCTAATTCATTTTCACCTCAGCGCATTTAAATACAGCTCAGCAAAACTGCAAGATTCTGCAAACACAAATCTTTACTCTGAATTTTCAGCCAAACAGGATTAAGATGCATGTTCATGCTCCTACCAGCACACAGGGAAGAGCTAAATTCAATGTTTGAGAATGCCAGTTTTTAGTTGTCTGCAGGGATAAGTCTGTGATCCCAACTTTGAATCTCTGAATCTGGCCTCTGCATACTGATGACTTCAAAGCATTGATAATTCATCAAGGAAGAGGAAAGGCAGAGAGAGAGAGAGAGAAAAGTTTGACGTGTCTCCATCTCACCCTTTCTACACACATTCGTACACGCATACACACTGGCACATTAAATATGCTGAGCTTGGTTTGGCTTGGGGCCATTTTTCTTATATATCCATAAAACAGAACATTATTTTCCTGTGGCTTGAAGTTTATGACTGATGTGCATGTCACCTGTTTGGCCTGCATTGTCAACGCTCCAAGAAATACGAACAGAATACTAAGCTTTACAGTGCCATTTGAGATGGGACAAGAATTGTTTTCAGATCTGTCCAGAGGTTTGCATATTTCTCTTGCCATCCCAGAAAAACCAGTCAGACTCGGGTCTTGAAGCACAATGCAGGGTCTTACTGCTTCAATATAAATTTTCCACAGGAGCACATTGCGCTGGATAAGAAGACGTTTGAGGTATTTTCAGTTTAAAGTTTATCCAGCCATTCTTACACTGCGTGGATTTTAATCTCTCTTCCTAGATATCGGTTGCATCACGGATTGGTTGTGGGAAGACCCTGTTAGTTCATGAGTTGTAGGAGGAATGCAAGGAGGAACTTATCTCTGTCAGCAGACATCCATGCAGCAGCACATGTCAGGTCTGGAGGAGCAGCTGCCTCATTATTAGCTTGATCCTGCGGTGCTCTGGCTGCGTGACTCTGGATGCTTTGACTCTCTCCCTCCCCCCTGCTCTCTCTCCCACATACACCAAGCATATCAGAACCACCGACAGCTAACAAGCAACATATACTGATCACTGGGGTCATTGGGGAGTGATGGATGGATAAAATAAGGGGATGAATAGAAAGAGGCATTTGGAAGACCAGAGGATGGCTCGCTTGTCCTACCATCAAACCCATTCAGCCTAAACTATTTGAGCCACTTTTATTTGATGTCTATAAGCAATAAATTGACAGAGGAGCAGTGGAAATCCATCAGGATTCTTCTGCTGAGGCCGTAGCTAGAGTCCCATTAAAAAAGCAATGTCATACAAGAGGCTTAGAGAGCAAGAGTGGCAGTAAATGGTTTCAGTTGAGTTAACCCATAGGCCCCTTCAGAGAAATTAATATTTCACTTGCTAATTATTTTGATCTGAAATTTAGAGCCATGACCTTCCTCAGCTCCCTCTATGCTGCCAAGATGAATATTCATACACCTACTGTAAGTACTCGCCGATGAGACTGATTGCTGGAAACAAAAGTGATTAGACGTGCACAATTCATCCCGCAACAAGGATGTCCATGTATCTGCCCACATTTGTCAAAACTGACTTTTTACAACCCCAGTAACGTCAAAGCAATTTGAATAATTTCCTCTTTGAAGACATTCCAAATTATATAGGAAGATGATTATTGTGACGGTTATATAAATGGGATAAAAAGTCCACCAAAGAGAGCAAAGCTCTTAGCTGAGTGAAACCAATGAAGGTACTTGGTCTCTGATCATGTATAGCTACAGCAGAGGCCCACACTGTTTATTATTTCTTAATTAAAGCCTCTCCATTCAGTCACTGTCTGCAGTTTTCTTATGGACAACAAGGTGGGAAACATCAACATTAAATTCAGAAAAAGGCCTGAGATTCTTAACTAATCAGGGTTCTGGACTCACCATCACCCCTCACTGACAAGCTGAGACTTTTTCAGGAGTTAATCAAGGTTGACATAACAACCAGCACAGTCAGCATTAAGCCTGTGAACCTAAACAAATTATGTAGCTTTAGCTCACTGAAACTATAACCACTGTTGAAAGACAATCCGTTTCTTCAGTATCAATTGTTTCCAACAAATGTAAAAACTGAATGAGAACAAAGTCCAATTTAAAAACATTCAGGTTCACATTCAGTTTTCTTCTGATTACTTATCAGTAGCTCAATCGTGAAAAATATGGGGCTGTGAAAAATCTTAGACAATGCTTTGGTCCCCCTGGGTGTAAGACTAACATCTTAAACCTGAATGTGCATGAATTGATTAGAAAGATTAGCATGTTTTTGGCTTGTTTTCAATGTCTGGAGTTATCGCAGAGAAAACAACACTGAGGTCATATTCACGGATATGGGTGGTGCTGAAGTGAACGAGGTGTTTTACAGTGAGGATCACTTCCTCATCACAGTGGAGCACCAGAACTGGGAGAGGCTTACCTATAAATTTCAGTATATGGACACATGATAACCCCACCAGCTGATTATCTTCATTACTTGGCAACTTGACAATTCATGTGTTGATTGTGTAGGGATCATGTATTCACTCATCGTCCCTTGGTTCCTCAGGGGAATAGTATCTAATATAGTCTGCATCATACATGTGTTTCACCTTGCTCAATTAATGGATGTAAAAGAAAAAAACAACAACAACACAAAAACTAGTGTAAGGAGAGTAAATGGGGAAAAAACACTCCACTAATTGTTAATATTTTTCCTCAGAAAAGACCTGTCACCCACTTTTTAAGCGGGGCAGTGCCAAATTGATGGTTCTCATGCACAGTCACTAGCATCCTCTACTGTATAATAAGATTAGCCACAAATAGTCAATGGTATAAAAAACCCATCAAGTGATTGATCCAGGGATATTAGTTGAAAGTTAAGTGGAAATAATAAATATGGTAGAAAATTATCCACGATTAACAAGATTCATTGTAGTCTTACTAAAATTGTGAAAACATAATCTTCATTCACTACCATGTGTAGTTACAGTTTTCTTAAAATGCAAAGTCAGCCCAATCTGAAATATTGGGACATTTTTGAGTGTTTAATGCGTCCCTCTGTTAATAAGCCTGATAGAGATGCAGGTTTAATTTTCCAGCAGGAATCGGCCCCATCCAGACTGCCTGTAGCGCCAATAAGTGGCTTCAAGGCCATAGGACCACTTTGCTTGATTGGTCAGAATAGTGACCTGATCAAGGCCCTTCTGAGGAGCTGTGCCACACCACATTGATGGAGTAATTAATGCAAAAGGATTAATCACTGAGTTCACTTCCCGCAGTATTCAGACCAATATAAAAAGCAGTCTACATTTCAATTTTAAATGTCCCTTTTTTTGTCTTTTGTACTACAAATTTTCTGTGAAGCTAAATTTTGGGTTAGGATCAGTCATAATTATCATCAAAACGACGAGATGTAAATTTATGAAATCTATTACTGTGTATTTAATAAGTCTATATAATGAGTAGGCCTGTCACAATAACAAATTTTGCTGGACAGTAAATTGTCCCAGAAGTTATTGCAATAAACATCAATATTGTTCTTTTGAGATCATTTTCATTTCATCATTTTGGTAATGGCATAGAAATGCAACAACTCATTCTCAAAGATCAATAAGTTCTAATGAACATTTAACTCTGTAACTGGAAGACTCTTATAAACAAAACTTCAAATAAAATTATGAAGACTGTGAACAAAATTGTCCTTCAGAAAAAGGGTTAGTTAAGACCAAAGAACTGAAAGACTGCAGACATTTTTCATCCAGTTTTTGGTGGAAAGAGAGAGAAAGAGGGGAAACGATAAATCATGCAAATGGAAATGATTGAGTTTGTTTTAATTTATCATGCGATTAATTGATTTAACGCTTATTGCGACAAGACTAAATATGAGATCTACCTTTTGAATTGAATTACTAAAATACATCAACTTCTCAATAGCATTCTTATTTATTGAGATGGACCAGTTTGCTCAGAGGTGTAGTGATGATGAAGAGCTCAAACATCAGTTCCTGTTCCTGTTTCCCTTTTTCTTTACACATCTACGATATCACTTTGTATCTGCAGCCAAGTTCTGCGGAGATCCTGGCGTGCCTTCCAAAGGACGGCGAGAAGGACGCAGCTTCATATTCAAGTCAGAGGTGACATTCAGTTGCAGCGCCCCCTATGTGCTTGTTGGAGCAACAACACGCATTTGCCAGGAGGATGGTACTTGGAGTGGTTCTCAGCCTCGGTGTATAGGTATTGCATTTCTTCACAAAATGGTCATACATAACTTTTGTTTGTAATAAAAATCTGTTCATTTTTATTATGACTTAAATTAATAACCATTATATTATAGCCATTAAACATTTTTGCACAAGAGCAACACAGTGAGATGCCCATCGGCTCAAATCTTAATTCATGACTGATGGTTTTGATGTTGTCCATTGGCAGTATATTAATGTATTTTTGTGCTTGACCTAAATGGAGAGAAGTTTCATCACATTCAGATAATAGCCAAATTAGTATTCATTTTACAACAAATTTCAGAGGCTCAAAATTCATTATGAAAGAAATAATCATTCCTGGATAATTCTGCTCACGGTAGCAAGCCACTTCAGTTACTGTCTGCCTGTACAAGCCACTCCTGAGAAAAATGACTTTTTGATTATCAATCTTTTTCTTTCTGTCACACTGTCCGCTTTGCTCCCTTGCTATCCCTTATCGCCACAATGGTTTCTTGTTGCAGAGCCTACGAGAAGCACATGTGAAAATCCAGGAATACCTGAGCATGGCTTCATGAATTACTCTACAGGTTTCAAGGTAAGATGAGGGGGAGAAAAAACTAATTTAGTAATGTCTTTATCCACGTAAGCTTTTCAGATAAATGCAAAACAAAAAATAGTATGAGAAAAGACTAGCCACATTACAGTAAAAGTTGATTTTTTTTTTTAGTACAGCTTTACAAACTTGATTTCCAGCCATCTGAAAGCTGAAATATTGGCAGCTCCGTCTATGAATCTTCCAACATTTCAAACCATCTTTCAACAAGACACTGTAGGCAACACTTTGGCTGGTAGCTCTGTCAGCACTCCTGGGCAGGGATGGAAATGATAAACACATAAACCTTAGGTTCCTTTACTACTTTAGCTCAACTTTATACTTTGTTTTTACAGAAGAATCTCTATTTTCTCTACTGTGAAAGCCATATATAGTATGGTTTGAACTATCAAATTTGAATGTATTGGTTTTTATTGTAACAGAAAACACTTAAATGTATGCTGCCTCTGTACTCTTAATTCACAATATTCATTATCCACCTTCTTTGAGATGCACCATATCAGCAAAACTCAAAAATCAGAGGCAATCCACACAAATTCAAACTTGCAGATCCAGCTATTTTTAAAGGTATTGAAACTTTGTTTCATCATCAGTCGACCACAAAAAATGGTTTAAATAAATTATTTAAAGGTTAGAGTTGATGGCATGTATTTGGTTGAGCGTATATTTAGAGTTCCAACAGGAGCTGTAAATTTACCATAATCCTTGAGAAAACCTGACTGATTACTAAAAGGTAGGGTGAAAAAGTTATAAAGCTCACCTCATTTTTCTGTTTACGCTCTGAAGATCTTCATGAAATGGGCAGATTCTGATGGATTTATGGGTAAAACCACAATTTATGTAGTAATGTATTACTGCAGTTTTGAGAAAATTTGTACATATGCTTCTCAGGTGATAACAGATTTTATTTGATTTTGTGTGATTTCCCAACTTTCTTCAATATTGGTGCTATGTTAATTTGTTTATTTAAGGATCCCCATTAGTCTCTACAACCACAGAGACTATTCTTCATTCTTCACAAACATTACAGTAAAATTGTACTTTTAAATGTCTGTAGTTTTAAGATTTGCATGAGACAAGAATTTGTAAAAGTTTAATTGTCACAAAAATCTATATTATAATGTTTGTGTGCTTGACAGCCCTCCTGAAGGCTCTCATTTTATGTATTTCACTTTATTTGCACGCTTTTACTTTCTGAGTGTCGCAAGTTAAGTGTAAACAATTTCTTCACAACATTCAGCAGATTCACTATGAAAAGTGTCACACTAAAGGCAGAAGCAGTTTACATGGCTTAGTGCTTGCAATGGTGTGCGATCTTGCATCGTTCTGCATTACTGAGAAACGTTTACCTACATCTTGACACTTCCAAATGAGAAGAATCTGTCATTGTGCTGTCTTTAAGGAGTGGACTGGAATGGCTGCTGAAAATATAAACAAAATTATTTAAACACTAGAAAACAGACAAGCCCTTCTAATCTCCGTATCAGATAAGAAAGCAAAACAAAACAAAAAAAATAGGACATCAGCTTCTGAATAATTCTCCCTTTTACCACAACACCCTACAGATAATCATTACTAAGGAGAAAAGAAACATTTAGTGTTCAGTATTATTTCCCAGCTCTTTAGATTTGAAGCTGGGAGCTTATTGGCATTTGCATCAGTGTATTGATTCCTTCTTTGTGTGCTGTCTGTTTGTGGCCAGGTGGGGAGCAGAGTAGACTTCCAGTGCCAACAGGGACACATACTGCAAGGCTCCACAACAAGGCTGTGTTTGCCAGATCTTACCTGGACCGGGATCCAACCTACCTGTGTCCGTAAGTGCTTGCTCTTTATGCTCTCACTGTATCTTCAGATCACTTCTCCTGTCGTTGTTTGTCTCCAACCCTTCAGTCTTTCTTTACACTATTTATCTGTGCCGCCGCTTACTCAGAGGGTCTCTTTGCGCTCGTGCCCTGCCCTTCACCTCCTCACCCTCCCTGTGCCTCTGTCAATGCCAAGTTCTCTCATTCGCTCAGTCCTCATCTAACCCGGGACCTTCCAGTAGATTGCTTCTCGTACCTCAATCAACCTGTCATCGTTCTGAGACTGAAGTGTTGGCCAAGATTACTGTCATTCTGTTTGAACAAGCTGAACTGTCGACCAGCATCAAACCAGGGCCGTGCAGTTTATCCCATTCACTTTGCCAAGATAAGTGGTTCTCCAAGTTGTGGTGTAATTCGGTATTTCTGTGAGATCCCTTTCTGCTAAAGCAATTTTTCTTGAGCTTTTCCATCTCAAATCGTACCAAAATTGTCCTTTAGCAATTACTTGTAGTGTTAACATTCAACACAGACAGAGAGACACACTGATAGGATAGACGGACAGGACTTTCCTGCTGATGATATGCCTACTTTCCTAGCATATGTAAATGGGAGAAAAAAAATAAAAAATCAAAAATAAGCATTCACAGTGATCAACGTAAAAGTTTCCCATGTCATACATTATCTCTTGTTCCAAGGTGTCCTGAGCAATGTGGCAAAAAAAGTCAGTTTTATCTTGCAGTGAGACTTTTAAAGTATCTCTGTGTGTGTTTTATTGAAATAAGAGGAAGTTTCAGAGGGCTTGTGAAAACCTTTCATTTTTGCTTGCTGCCTTTTTATTGTGCTTAAACCCACTCACCGGTTTATTGGGTAGAGCCAGCTGAGGCTAATACTTTGTATTATCACATCCCTCCACAGAATCCCTATATTTTCTATATGGTCTTTTTAAAACATATTGGTTCAATTTCAGATTCATTTTAGATGATGTGATTCTAGAGGCTAGACTATTAAAGTATGTTACGCTTATAGTTGCTCCTAATACTCTTTTAATGTACCTTACTTACGACATAGCCATGCAGATGGGATTGGGGTCTTATACTTAAACTGGAAAACAAATAACGCCTAGTATTCTAGGAAAAGGTTTTCAATCTTCCAAGGGTTTTGAGCCTTTCCTCATGTGGTAAAGCCTTCATGAGGTGTGATAAATTTGTCATCCCTTCTCATTTAGTTGTGATTTTGGTTGAGACTTTGCAGCTTTTTTGTGTCTAGCAGCAATTGAGGACTTCATGAATACTAATATAGGAGGAAAAATTCTTTCAATTTGTTCTACTCTCAGCTCTTCACACTTGTACTTTCAACTTTAAAGGTTTGTCGCATAAACTGATGTAAAACTGTCACTTTTAAGTTTGTTCTTTTCTTATTCCCTCTTCCTGCTTTGAATAGAATAGAAATATTTTTTATTGTGCCACAATGGGGAAATTTCTGTGTAACGACAGCAAAGTGACAGGGATATATATATAGATCAAATCTAAAATGTTAAATTACAGTGTACAAATATATATATATTAAAAAAAACATTTTGACAAGCAAATTCATGTCCGAGGTGAGCAGTAATTACAGTATATCATATAAACATTTTATAATCTGCAGGGTTTTATTATTTTAGATTGAGTGAAGAGAAATGCAAAAAACCTTGCTTGTCAGCCTTTCACTTGACAGTTCATAGCTCATTTTTTAAATGTTGACCCTGTCATCATACTCCTCTTTGACTGATTCAGGAGGCTGGACAACTCCTGACTCCTTAATGGCATTTATTGCTGAGCTGGGATGAGCTCTTCAAATTAAGCAGCAGTCAGAGCAAATTTGTCTCCATTTAGATCCATGTGAAATGTGTGGCAAGCTCCTAAATAAACCTATTGGAGGTTTCAATCTGACCAGAAAACCAGCATCCTATTAGTTCAGAAGTTTAAACAACTATATTTGGCATTGGATCTTTGTGCAGAGACGAGGTGAAAACAGCTTTCTTTCACTTCCGCTAAAATCTATTACTGGTTGAAGTGGCTCGAGTCTGTACGAGAGATACTGTGCCTGAGGACTGAATTTTCTTTCTTTTTCTCTTTTAAGGGAACGCACTATAACACAGGAGTAAAATGGAACATAAATTACTGAACCTAAATTTTAAATCTGAACCTTTGAAATGGAAGCCTCTTACCATCACTTTGAAGTTGTTGAACACCATTTCTCTTTATATCCCGCAAGGCAAAGGTTGTGCAAGGTAATAGCAGTATCATTATTATGGAAATACGAATCAAGATCCAACTTATGTTGATTTAGGAGCTTGTATTACCGCAGCTGTATCTTAATACCTGCACCTCAAAATGGACATCAAAAGTCAAACCAGTCACTCACTGTTTGATTGTCTCTCATTATGCCATTCTTCATCTGAAAAAGTATGTTTTTTAGACTTAGGAGATTGCATTTCACATTCGTGCTAATAGATTATTTGAAAAAACTCTTGAATCCCCCAAGGATTTTGGACATTTTTATCGGGTAATTGGCACATTGAACTGCAATAAATAATGGAGATTTTGATTGACACTTTTAACATATGTCCCTTAATAGCTACAGTAAGTGCCTACTTTGACATATATAAATAGATCAATAAGACTTAATGTTTCCAGGTTCTAGACTTTATGTTTTGGCTTCTGTGCTTGGCAGGTGCAGATTGTTGTTCGGTATATCTGTCATCTTAAATGAAGCACCCCTGGAGCTGCTCTCTAGCATTACTCCATCACATGTAGTGGATTGACAATGTATTGATTTTTCCTCTGCCCTTGTCTTGTCATTGTTACTGCTGGAATTATTAGAGAAAAATGTATTTGATCTTCTCTAGATTCTACTGCCACTGCTTGAGAAATTCAGTGCAGTTCTATGAAAAGTAATACGCTTTCTTCGTCTTTGCTTTGTTTGTGTCACAAAATGTTTCAGATCATTAAGCAAATTTTGACATTCAGAAGACAATAATTTCAGTAATTGCAAACTACTAATTATCATTCATTTATTACACGGGGGAGAAACCCAAACCAGCCTGGTCTGTATGAAGATATAATTGTTCCTCTTTATGTATCATGAACCAAGGACAAAGAAATTACTTAGATCAAGTTAATCTAACAGCATGAAGTGTGAAAGAGCAACATATTTTGCCTCAATTTAAAGAAATCCAAGAGCACCAGTAAAGCAACCTCACTGCTACATGGATTATAAAGCTATTTCTAAGGTTTTGGGTGCCGGCGGACCACAAAGAGAACCATTAGTCACAAAACATAGAAGACTGATGAACTTTCCCAGGAGTGTCTGGCTTACTAGTGTCTGGTCAGAAAAGATCCCAGAATATACCTAGCCCTTGCTTTAGGCTAGGTTTGCATTCTTGATTCAACAACAATAGAAAGACTGGATGAAAGTGTCATAAATGGGAAAGTTCCCAGGTGAAAATTACTATTGAGCTGAAGAAACCCATTGAACATCTTACATTAGCCAAAAAAAAAAGGGACTTGATGATCTCAAAAACCTATGGTAAAATATTCTGTGGCCTGACGAGATCAAGCTGAACATTTTGAAATGTGTGAATCCTATTGTGTCTGCCACAAAACTAACAGAGTTTCAGAAATTGAACATAATGGCGACAGTTGAGCATTGTGGTGGCAGTCTGATGGACTGAGGCTGCTTTGCAGTTTCATGACCTGGATAACTTACTGCGATTTATGTCACCATGATTTTTACTTTAGTAACAAAATCCTGAAGCAGAATGTTCAGAATTGCCTATGTAAAGCAGTCATTAGGTGAGAATTGGGGTTCACCCTGGAGGTTCTCAGTCCAAAACAGGACAACAGAGACACACTGGACAAACAGCAGTTCATGCACACATTCAAACCATAGGCCAATTTAGGGAAATCTATCAACCTAACATTTATTTTTTTTGGACTTCAGGATGCCTAACCACTTGGAAGAACCCTCAGGGGAACATACAAGCTCTATGCAGGAAAGCCTTGGGTGGGATTCAAACCAAGGGTCCTCTTGGTGAGACCTAAAAGTAGTTTGTCAACAAAATTTGACTTTTTGGACAAAGGTGGGGTTTTTTGTACATTTTTGTCCAAAAAGCCAAATTTTGCTTGTCATGATTGATTTGTAAAAACAATTTTAAAGTGTAAAACATTATGGAGGTTTGGGGTGGGAACTAACTTTTTATTGGCACTATTACATGAAAATTACACAGGTGTTCTAAAGTACATTCATCCTTTTGAAAACAGTTTTTATGATGAATTAGATGTCTGGTTTTCCAACTTTTACATTCAAACACCTGGTTGCTAAAGTATAAACACGACATCTCCAATGAATGGCCAGACATCCATTATGTTGCCTGCTAGCACTAAAGTAATATCCAACAAGAGCGTTTTTCCAGTCGCAATCCTCTTCCATAAAGTCTAGAAATTGCGTTTCATCCTGGCATTCCTTCCGCATCCTATTTCCACTAATGTCATTAAAATACCATGAAGGACCGATTTGGTACTGTGCAGCTGTCTCCCATTTGACAGCTGGCAGCATGCACTTTCACTTGCAAGCATCAAAATTATTTCACTATTTTCACATTATTGTTGATGGCCTGGAGCCCGAATGTTCAAGCCTGCAGTGTTCTTCCAGTTGGGGTGATTTGCATATGGTTTCATTTGGTTGAGAGAGTTGTTGTTGGAAAACATTAAGCTAGACAAAATCCACTTGAGAGAAAATGAACTTATTTAATATGGCCTATAAAAGGGCTGTGTTTTGAAAAGGCAGCTAATTCAACTTGTCAAGATTCCCCTTTAGCCAAAGCTTTTTTTCCCTCTAAAAGAATAAAAGATTTTGTCACATTTGATGTGAGCTGTTTAAAAAAAAAAAAGTTAGCATATGATGTACTGAATAAAAGAATACTTTGACATGAAATGTAAAAAATGTGAGGCAGGAAAGTGCTCACTTACCCTATTCGGTTACTGCATGTGCAGCTTGAGGTCCTTGGCGAGCTTCAGGCACCTGCATCTGGACTGTTTATCCCATTTCTCCTGAGGACCCTGTCAAGTTCCATCAAACTATCTGTGAAGAAAATTTAAATCGCCATCTCGATGCAACAGCAGAAATGATCGGTAGGATTAAAGTGAAGGGTTATTGTAGGACAGAAGATGACCTGCCCAAAAGTCTCTGTCTTTTTTTTAAGGTTATTGCTTTGGTAAAATGAAAATACGTGCATCATTGTCATCGTGTGGGCTGCTTTCAGAGCTGTCATTGTTTTGTCAAGTCTGACCGTTCTCACTGCTCATTCTGCTGAGAGGTGCTTTCATATCCTGTTAATGATAATCATTTTTAAAGATGCATTCAGGCATTTAGCCACATATTTTACACTTACTTAATCAGGTAGAAGATGCGTTCTGATTAGGTGCGATTGTCAAATTAAAAGTACCTTTTTGTGAAAACAAAAACAACTTTTCATTAAGCCCACATTTCAAAATGTTTTTCTAAAATTTTTTTTTCCCTAAAATGTAATATACTAATTGTAAAGACTGTAGGTTTTAGCAACTTTAAGTAGAAATAATCATAATTTACAGAAAGAAAGACTTGAAAACATCAGTGTGTGTGCAATTAATCCATATAATGTGTTTCATTTAGTAAATTATGCTGCTGACATAAATAAGCTTCTTAGTAATGTTCCAATTTATTTAATATGATTGTATTGTATGAATTTAATATGCATTTCACTTTAGTCCCATTAGACTGGTCTAGTAATTTATTGCTCTCTACCTCATTTATCTGCAGCATAACCACTTTAATGTACAGATTTTTACAGTGTCTTGCAAGAGTATGTACTTATTCTCATTTAATAGGCATTGTGTCATGGTTCAAACACAGCCTCAGTGCATTTTATGCACTGGAGATGCTTTGTGTAAGTTCACTTGTTTGCTACTCAAAGTAGTAAACAATTACAATTGTAAAGAGAAGGGTTGTGTGGGTTTCAGCTTCTTTATCAATTACACTGGCATGTATTTGAATTCAGTAACCCTAAGTTAATACTCTGTAGAACTTGACATGCAAATGTAACTGTATGTCTCTTCCAGCTTGACAGATCTAGAGATTGTAATTTCTGTCTTTTTTTTTCTCTTTTTTTTTTGCAAAATAACTGAACCTCTGTCTTGTTGGGTTTAAATGTAACCACAAACATTTGAGTTTGAGCCCATGTGAGCAGAGCACCCTTAGATGCTCTAAGGTGCATCTAAGGGTGCACTTTAGATGCACCTTAGAGCATCTAAGTCCACAAGTCAAGCCCTCCTTGGCTTCTGGAATGCTGCTAAATCCCCAGCAACACTTGTCATGTTACATTCTGTAACATGACAAGTTCAAGATGTGCCATCTTCATTTTGAGTAATCCCATAGGTTTAAGATAATGGTTAGTCCAGGGGCAGGGTGAAAGTGAGCTTCTGCTAACCTAAAACACAGAACATATTTACTGTATATGAATTCTAAATAATAAACCATTTAACAATTGGCATGTTTGCATTGGGGTGTTATTCACACAGATACTTTACATGGGAAGCGTAGGTAGGATACTGTCTGCTGCCAGTGGTCTCTCAGCTTGAACCACATCCTAAGAAAGGAATAAGAACCTTGTTTCTCATGAGAGCAACTGCAGACAAGAAAGGCAGCATAAACATCAACAATGAGCATTAATTCAAACAGCTTTAATATTTTTTCTATTTACACCACTTTTATTGGACAGTCCCTCTGACCCTAAATGCTTTGCATGTTCTGTTTTCAGCATATCTTTCACTCAGAAAGGTTACTGGTGTCATTCTGCCTCCTCCATTCTCAGTGCCAACGTGATCACCTCAAGGCAGATATGAATCGCTTCTAACTTTTAAAAGAATACTTAGTTGGTCCTAAACTCTCTAAATTTACATACTTTTGTTATTTTAGTGGTGCATTTTTAAACAGATAAAATTTGCGTAACTAGTTTTTGCATGTTTTGCTACGGAAAAGGAATAGAAACACAATGTGAGATGGAGGAGTGTTTGTTTATTGGTAAATTATGCAAACACTAACTGGTTGAACTTCATACTGCCATTTAACTTTGGTATTATTATTATGAAAATTGCAAATCACTGGCTTTGACAGAGGCTCCTCTATCGGTCCAATCATTTTTTTAAACCTCAAC
The DNA here is from genome assembly GCA_903066815.1 of Brachyrhaphis roseni. Classification (NCBI taxonomy): domain Eukaryota; kingdom Metazoa; phylum Chordata; class Actinopteri; order Cyprinodontiformes; family Poeciliidae; genus Brachyrhaphis; species Brachyrhaphis roseni. The sequence goes on along the minus strand of CAEFZY010029639.1, from coordinate 11,554 downwards.
TTCTCTCCCCCTTCCTCATGAGGACTTAATTACATTCGTCTATCTTTACACTTGTGCTTGCGTGCGTGTGTGTGTGTAAGCCTCACTGTATACAGAGTGGTGTGTGAATTTGGCTCGCTTGTTATTTCTCTCCCTGTAGATGTGTGTAATAACACATTTGCCCTCTGCTTAATCTCCAGCTCACTCCTGCAAGCAGCCAAGGAGCCCAGCCAACGCTGACGTTATGGGTCTAGACCTGCCCTCCTACGGTTACACCCTGGTGTACACCTGTCAGCCAGGTTATTTCCTCTCCGGGGGTTCAGAGCACCGCGTCTGCCGCTCTGACGGCAGCTGGACGGGCAAGGTGCCTGTGTGCAGAGGTACGCTGTCGGCAGAGGTCTGCAGGGGCAGATGAATGGAGAGAGTGGTGAAGTAAAACTAAAAATGTTCAGGGGAGATCTTTGAATTAATGCACATGGCAGCATGCAGAGAGTGGGGGAGAGCGTCATTGTGCTGGATGTGTTGTAAGACTGTTTGGATGTGTTTGTTTGTATATTCCAGAAATGTTTAAGTTGCAGCTGCAAGAAAATAAGGGAAAGCTTAACGCATGCAGGGTGTTATATCTGTGTTCCTGCAGCTTTAAGCCTTGCAGTGCATCGCCACATCTCAGTGACAATGCATATTTATGTTCATTTGCAGTTGGATCTAAGTCCCAAGAGAAAATAGTCAAACTCGTGCCAGGGACACCAAGCCCGAAGATGAAGGGTGGGTATTTAAATACATGAACTACTTGTGCAAAAATGCTACAGACATGCTGACTTTTGGAAGGAGCTAAATTTAAAGCTGCTTACATTGGTAACCATTTTATTGTTTGTACTCTGCTTTGTTTTAGATGTGCAGCCATGTTTATGCTCTTGATAGGTGAAGTACTCTGACTTTGGCACAAAAAAAGAATTTTTGTAGAGAAAAGCCTTCTTTCACTCTTGTCCTGTTTCAGCTTTGTGGATATATTTTAGAAGTGTAAATGAGTTCAATAGTTTGCAGATTAATGGACTTTGTTTAATTTCTTTAATGACAATACTTTTTAACTTCACACCCCGTTATCAGTTTTGCTTTTGAAATTTAAAGTCATCAAGGAGGAAAAATTACTACAAAAGGATAATTACGTGCAATTAGTGCTAGACTTGTTATCAGGAGGGAATATGAAAAGGTCACAGAAGAAGCAAGATCTTTTTAATTAGGAAATATCAGTGCAAGATGGTAATTAGCTTACCTCTAAATTGTACTATACTCTATGCATGTTACTGGTAATAATAGTATTTGTAATGAAAATAAAGACAGAATTTGCCTCTGGGACCCATAAGCAATATAAATAAAAAAAATAAAAAAAAACCTCATCAAATGTGAAGTTTACAGCATTATGACAGATAATTTAATTTTAATGCTGTATGACTTTTAGCTAAAATCATGCATGTAATTTCAGAAAACTGTTCTGCACTGTCACACTGTGACAGTATGTGATTTATTTATTGTGTGATTGAAATTCAGTTCCCGGCCTTGCTGCAGCTGCATTACTTGTACCTTATACACGGTTGTTCAGCCTTACTGTAGGCTGGGGCATTGGTCGATGGGGAGGATTTTTTTCGGTCCATTGCCTCCCAGTTAGTTCTGTGACAGTGCAGAACAGTTATATGTGTGTATATAATAGGAGGAACTGTGTGAAGTCAATGGACTTCATTAGATACAGATTTCACCATTTGGCATGTGACTAACTTACTTTCATTGCGTGAATGTAGCTAGATGTTTTCATTATAGTGGAATATGTCTCCTTATAACTTTAAATAAATCTGACCTAGTTCTCTTGTAAAATGTCATCTCATGACATTTGTGTTAACTTATATGAAAGCAACAAAACTGAACTAAATCCTGCCATGTCAAAATATTTCAATGTTTTTAGTTAGGCAAAATAGTTTGCATGCACAAACATTTGTCTTATTATTCATCCTTACTGTAGGAAAAAAATATTATGATAAGAATTTATGTGTGAACCGTAAAACCGTAAAACCTAACCTAACCTAAGGATGGTTTGGATCCTTATTTTTGTTTCTAACCTTATTTTCAACCATTGTTTCTAAGAGATAACAAATAAATGTGTCAGAATGCATCTTCAGTTAAACATCCATTTTAGGAGCAATAGTTGTTGTTGTAAGAGGAAAGGTAATCTATCACTACCTTTAACTTTAGGTAATGATAGATTTAATGTCAATATATGTAATTATATAATTAAATACTTTGCCACTTGTATCATCATTTGACTTTGTTTCCTGCAAATAAGTACAAGTGCTCACCATCATGTACTTCTAATTGACAGTATTTCCAACAATAATTGAAGTAATAATTTGATATTATGCAACTTGAATGGAGAAATGATCAACCGTTGGATGCTTGAAAGCAATATGCTGTACACATCTGGTTTTGTTTCCTTCCTGGCTCTATTTTCTAACAATGTTTTTCATTGTTTTCCTTCAGTGCCAGACGATGTGTTTGCCCCGGATTTTGTCTGGAAGGGTTCCTACGATTACAAGGGACAGAAACAGCCAATGAGTTTGACAGTCACCAGCTTTAATGTTACAACTGGAAAAGTCAATGTAACTGTAACAGACAGTAGCACAGAGTTTCTGCTCTCTGGTGAGTCAAATATAAATTATCTGTCTCCTGCTTCCTACCCTTCACCTCCCCCAGCACCTCTCTGTATGTCACTTCCATTTATTTTCAGGGCGCCTTGTGTCAATCAGTCAATCACCAAACGATCTCATGCATGAGACTGGAAATTAACTATTGGCTTTAAAGACGGATGAATTAGTCAGAACCGACTGTCTGCCCAGTCAAGAGTTTTATGCCTGCTCTCTTCCTCTTTTCAATTTGTTTTTCTTTTCTCTGTGTGAAACTTCTACGTTCCTCACTGTGAATTTTGTTTTCCTTCTTAGGCTTAATTTGCTGTTTTAATTACGTCTTTTTTACTTCCTGTCTTGTTCGCCTTTTTGCTTTACACCTTGTAGGTGTGTACAAACGCCTGGAGGCACGGTTAACTCTCTTGCTGTATCAGATGAGAGCACTGACCTACAGCTCTTTGGGCAGGATTACGGATGAGTCCTGGGCAATGGATGGATTTGTGAGTATACCAATTAGGGATTTTGAAAAGATACCTGAGAGCTAAATACTTGTTTTATTTTTAATTAGATTTGTTACTTTCAAGTTGATGTTTCAGGCAGCAAAGCATAATCTGCAAGAGAAAACAAGCCTTTCCTGGACCTAATTATTGCAAAGTCTTCTAATTACAACTTTGATATTGTTTAAAGCTCTGCAAGAAAGTCAGAATCCAATTAGCAGTACGCTGAATGCATTGCTAGCTGCTTATGAATCTGTTTTTTGTACTCTGTTGCTGAATAAGTGTCAGACATAAAGTTGACATCTGACAGGTCTGCAACAACTGCATGACAATTCTAGTCAGAGCTGATTTTTTTTTTTTCTTTTACAACAATAAACTTCAAGGTCCAACAAATAAAACCTTTCGACAGGCAACTGCGCACCACACTGAGCTATTGGTGGCATACTGCACGACTCCTATTGTGGAATGCAATTTAAAATATAACAAAGGTGTTATTTCACATTTTAGAGCAACAAAACGTGTGGACTGTCATACCTAATACAGTATGTCTGCAGTTCTTGATAAGGCGTGGAATATACTTCACACCTTTTCAAGTGCTTTGCTGAAGCACACTCCAAATGTACATACTGCTTCTCAGTGTTGCATTATGTTTCCCTGGTAGGTTTCGGCTGAGCCTGAGGGTGGCAGCTACGTGTTTCAGGGTTTCATACAGGGTAAAGACTACGGACAGTTTGGACTTCAACGACTTGGTAAGCAACTCCAAAAAATAACCCAAACTCCCGCCGCCATCTGTCACCCATACTCATGTAGTAGAAGAAAGAGAAGGAATTACATTTTAATCCGAAAGTCAGTTGTGGTTATTATTTCCTCATGTGGAAGTTTAAGCTTCATTCTGGACACTCTATGTGAGTTTGTTGCTTGGTTTCATATTGAAAGCAGTGTGTATTGGTTTACTCTTAATAACAGGAGAAGTGACCTTAGATAGGGGTCACTTCTCCATGCACCTGTTTGGATATGCCCAGAAACATATCCAAACAGCGTATGCTTCTGGGCGGGGAACGTGTTTGCAAACCTACAGGCAATGTTACAAAATATGTGAAGAAACATCAATGTTTTTTTTCCTCACCTCTTTATTTAATAATTATTACATTCATTTAGCATAGATTCTACCCCAGGCCTTTGATTTTAGTTGGCCATTAGTTCTTAGAGCTTTTTTAGCTGCTGCTGGACGGTTCCTTTGGTGTTTTTCTTGTCTAAAACCTTTCCATTTCTGCACTCCCTGTGCTGGCTTTAGGAGCAAAACAGCTCAATAAATTTAACTGGCAGCTTGATTGATTGAAAAACAAATTAGATTTTATGATAAAAAAATTATGATTGGAAATTGATTACCGTAGATTATTATTCTTTTTCTTATATTCCCTTCAGTTGTTAGAAGCCCCCGAACCTCTGGAGGCTGCACCCCTCATGTCAAAAAATAGTGTCCAAAGTGTGACACTAGTGTGACTTGTTGGTCAGCAAGCTCACTTTGCTAACCATTCAGTCTCCATGTTCACCAATTTACTTTGCTGGAAATTTTGAGATTTTAATCTCCTTTCGTTGATTCTAGAGATTTTAGCTCAGATATTTATGGCATCTTTGCAGTAAAATATTTGCAAAGTAACTACTGGTGTTTAATTGTATTTATGAATTAAACAATAGTAAGCTGGCCATTTTATGAAAAGAAAGAAAAAGTTAAAGTAAAACTGTGGTGTGGTGGGGATCTCTGAATCATTCTGTTTATGAGCTGAATGAGAAACGATGAAGGCTGCTACAAATGGATCGGTCAAGCCCGGACTGGATACTTATCAGAGATTCTTTAAAACACAATGTCTGATTTGTGAAACTTTTACTGTGTTATAAAATAAAACCACAATGGATTCTTAGTTTTCCAAAAAAATCATTCCTAAAATCTTGTTCTCCCTTGTGGAGCTGGATGCCCTGGTTCTTCTCCTAGATATCAGTGATCTTTTGCTCAGAGACTGCTCTAGTATCTTGGCTCCCCTGGGCTGATGCAGTCTCTTAACAACCAAAGCACTTGTCAACTTGTCCTCACAATGTACGCAAGCATGACTCCGATTCTGAGTGCGTGCATAAGCCACTAACATCTGCTCCCCCGGATTTTACCTTTGCTCTTAAGAATGTGGACCGTTTTCCTGAGGCAGTTTGAATGAGTTGTGACGCAAAATCAGACATCAAGCAAAAACATCCGTTTGAGTGGTGAAGGCAAATTAATTCAGCTTAGCTGGTTGTCAGATGCAAGCCAGATGGTTTTGTTGGCAAGTTAGATGCTACCGGCCTGGAGTGTTGACACAGCTCTGGAGTATGAGTCGTCGTTTTGCACCAGCATCACGATTTTTTATTTTTTTTGACAATTTGCTGGAACATCTGCTCATTGGAAATCTCCTAAATTAAACAAGCCAGCATAACACAATTACTCAACAGACTCGGTCCTTTGCGACTCTCCAGAATGATTTTAGCAGGGAATGTGCAAATAATAATAAATGGATTTGTTGACAACATAACAGACTAAAACGTGGTTTAGGCTGTCTGTTGGTCATTCTTAATAACCAATTGTTTACTACTTGATGACTTGGTACTCAATAACTAAAGCAAAAAACCTGAATGATTGGAAATTACAGCACTTGCTTTTTATTGAGTCAGATTTACCTACAAACTCTCTAGACGTGGTTGGGTTTAATAATGTTGTACCACAGTGTGAACATTTGCAGCTTTTTTGTTCCCAATAACTGCCGTCAGCCATGTCTCATTTAGCCACATTCATGCAACAGACAGGAGATTATCCCCTTCAGCATCATTGTGCTTCATTCCTTTGTGCTCATCATCTCTGCTGTCATTATCACATGATTGTTCTCAACTCGATTATCACAGTCACAGTGATGATTATCAGTCTGATCAGTATGGCTGGCGTTTTTATCAACCGGCTGCTGAGTCTTGTCTGCATTATGATCCTCATCTTCATCACCATCGTTGTCATCATCCCAACCAGATATGTATTCTTCTTTCATCGCCTTGATTTCACTGTTTGCACTTTATGGTGTCATTAAATATGTTACACACTGATGACTGGATTTAAAATGTTTGCCTTTCCGTAGGTTTAACTCTGAGAGAGAACGTTACGCTTGCGGACCCTGAGACCAACGGCTCCACCAACAGCAGTTCCGTTGCGGTCGCTATCCTCGTGCCTTTCTTTGCTCTCATCTTCGCAGGCCTCGGCTTTTATCTTTACAAACAGAGGTAGGCGACGCTTCTGGAGAAATGCAGAATACGAATTTGCTTTACTTGAACTTCTTAACTGATTTCCACAAATCGAGTTTTTCTTTTTAGAGAGGTTAACATGGTTCATGCAGAATCTGGAAAAACTTTGAAATATACAGCTTCAATTCAACAACAGCAAATGTCATCTCCAGATACTTAAAAATCATTTCAATGCTATCATACATAATTTCTAATTAATACTAGTTATCAGACAGTACACTAAGCTTAGTTAATTCACCTATTTATTCATCCATCCTTCTGTTCAACCAACAGTCGTTTTCCATCCATAGAGTGATATATTCAACCATAAATTCACCTTCCTTCCTTTATGTTCTGTATATAAAACCTGACTTACGATTATAAATTTAAATTTGTCTAAGAAGGACTGTAAACATATGAAGTTTGAATCTGGAAAGGTGTACAAATTTAGCATAATAAATGGTCATGATTCTTGAGTTTAGTGTTCACCTAAAGGACAAAATGTATTGGAATAATATAGGTGATGCACTGAGGCCAGCACACACAGCCTGCAGTTCTGCAGTGGGGCTCCACACTGAAACAGACTTACACTCGTGAGAGACTTCAAAGCATGATGCAACGTTAGTCAATGCATTGCCATCTGAATGGAATTACACAGCGGCATACATCAGTGCATTTTAATGAGAAACGCTTTAGTGCTGTATGCATTTTGCTGAAGGTTCATGTGCTGCATGCGCAGGGAGACATTTTGTCTTATTTGTAGCCGTTAGTTCTCTGAACAGTTCACACGTGCAGAGTCTGTGACATGCAAATTTCACTCATAATATGTTCGCTGCCACTGAGATGGCACAGGGGCTACTCGGACTGCTCTTCTCACCAGCAATTACCTCACAACCTCATTTACCTTTAGCAGCTGTCCACACCAAGATAATAGAAGCATGTGAGGGAAAGTATAGGCCGTTAATTGGACACCTGTCTTTCTGCTAACTTGCAACCTCTTTTTTTGTTGTTTTTCCTTCCACAGGAAAACTGATAAAGCTCAGTACACGGGATGCTCCGTCCACGAGAACAATAACGGACAAGCCACATTTGAGAACCCCATGTACAACACAAACACAAAAGCTGCGGAGGGGAAAGTCGTCCGCTTCGATCCCAATCTCAACACCATCTGCACCATGGTTTGATGTCTGCTAACGCATAGAGATCGGTGGAGGATTAATCCTAGACTTGTTTCTTTTTTCTTCTTCATTGAACAATATACACAGAAAACGTTTTTTCTCCGTTTTCAGTTGGCACGCAGCAAAAGCAAGAAAATTGCTCAGTTGCATAAAGCACAGTTTCAACTTCAATTAAAGTAGCTGATAGCATTCATAAGAAGGAAGAACAGTAGGTTTCCTACCTTTTCAGCTCCTGTCTTTTTGCACTCTATGAGTGTTGACTCCTTGAACAAAAGAGCTTCTGGCATAAAGATAAAGCAAGTATTTTCTGCTCAGTTGTATAAATATAGAGCTGTTATTTCACAATACCAAATAAACACGTTTTTTTTTATAAAAAGAGATAACCTAAAGCTACCTTCTTTTTTCCCCCCTTTCCCTGTAGTCCTAATGAAGATTATTTTTAAACAGGGGAATAGGAGACTCTCAACTGTGAGTTGATCAGTGTAATCTATTTTCTATTTTACAAACGGCTGGCGTGTTAGAGGAGCTGCAGCTGCAGAAAAGTAACTGTCTCCCATTGAATTGTGTCAGTGCTGTAGTCTGCTCAAAGTTATACGGTCAATTATGCCTCTTAATTGGATGATACCTCTTACTGATGAGATATATGGCCAGGGATTTAACTACAGAAGTGCAGTACAATTTTTGAGTGCCACTGGGAATGCTAGGGCTTTTATTGTTACAGTGCAGCTTCTCTGAAAACAGCAGAATACATCTCCCCCACCACTGGCATAGTCTGCATTAGGTTTACGATCAACTTGGGTGCAATTAATTTGTCAGAAATAATTTAACCATGACCGTTTGAAATTGCTGACTGCCCTAATAGAATAGTGGAGGCAATTTATTAATTCCTGTATGTTAGTCATGCATTTTCTGATTTTGTTTCTTTGCTCATAAACTTTCTGTGTTCCAAATGAACTACAGTGGAAAACCCCAGCCTTGAGCCTGTATATCACACAAATCTCAAAGTAGGAGTCTCTTGCTTGTCCTTTACAAGCGTTTTGCTTTTGGTTTATAATTGCAAGGTCGTGAATCTCTAGTGTGCACAGACCCTACAGCTGGCCAGGTTTCCCAGAGGTTTACTTACTGTAACTTTGGATGTCGTCACATTAATGAAAAAGTTCATCTTTTTGCCTTATTTTAGAGTAACTCAGACAGAATAAGGGCAACCACTAACTCATCTCTGGTTTTCCCAAACTTGCATCGTTTTCTTTGGGAAACTGTGCCTTAGACAGAAAATTCCTGAACCATACTCCTACTCTAAGACACTTTGTGAATATACAGCCCTGGCTAATGTTGTTGACCCTTTTCCTGACACGAGTCGTCATTTCAGTGGCTTACACAGCCATCAGCTTCTGCCAACAAATGTACAGTACACGTGAACGAATTTGCACACTTCGACATGAGCCACCATCACTCAACTATGTTTTAAAAAAAGAAAAATGAATTTAACACTGTCATCACATTCCTACATCATTGCAGTGCCTTGAATACTGTATAGGCATAAGTTTCGAAGGAAAACCCCAACACTTAGTTTAGTAAAGCTGCACACTCATGTCATCTATCTGCACAGTTTGCAATGATTTAGTGGAGTGATGTCAGATGGTTTAAAGAAGGCTAAATGCAGCTCATAGTTTCATAACTGTGCATGTTGGCAAAAAGTGATTCTGTATAGCAACTGCTGCTACAGTACTTTATACCACTATATTGACTCCTATCATTGCTATTCCATTTTGTACATTTATACAGTTTTGATAACTTGATGGCACTCTTTGGCGATGTCTTGTGTTATCAATATGTAATATATTTTGAGAGTTCACTTTTCCTATGGATGAGAGAAGAAATGCATCTGGTACTCACAATATACAGCGAGTCTTGTATCCGGGGACTCCAAATGTAGACTGCTTTTAAATGTGCCACACAATTGTTATCTCATCCAAGAACCTGTGTATGTGAATATGTACATATTACCAAACTTTTGTAAAGAGATCTATTTTTTATGCAGATAAAGCATTTGTAAGTTATTGAATATGTTGTGTAAAATTTCACATGTAAATGTCATGTAAGATCAAAAAGATTTTGTATTTTTCTTTATCAGCAATGTATAAATCGTTAATTTATATATAAAACATAAAGTAATTCAGTCGTGTTGTTTTTATTCTTATTTGTGAATGGAATGTGGCCATTTGGCACCATATTTTGTGTTCAAAGGTTTGGTTTCCAAACCTTTAGGCCAATTTGTGCCAGACTTGCCCACATTATTCTTGCATGCTCTTCTCCTCAAAATTTTGGAAATTATTTTGTTTTTTTTTAGTTTAGTCCACAGCCCAGCACCAATAGACCCATCACCCACAGTTGCATTTAGTAGTAGTTAATATGCATAACAGTGAAACAAATAAATAAATAAATCTGTCAGACAGTGTCACATATAATATACCAGCCATTTAATTATACAGCAATAATAATGAAATGTCCACCTAAGAGGAAAGAATTGATAGCAAAGTCTGTAGCTCAACCATTTTAGCTCAACAATGTATTTATTATATAAGAATTCTTCAGTGAGGAGACAGAAGTTAGACTTTTGTCTAAAAAGTACCGTATTTTCCGGACTATAAGTCGCAGTTTTTTCATAGTTTGGCCGGGGCTGCGACTTATACTCCGGAGCGACTTATGTGTGGAAATTTACACATCATTTTATCATATCACATGTTATTTTCACACTAAACCGCAAGAGGGCGCTCTAGGCCTGTGTTATTCTACCTTCGGAGAGGTAGAAGAAGTTAGCCGAGCTGTTTAAAAGCGACACCGAGGTGAAGATTTCATTGCGTTTAGTGATTTGGAGACACGGATGGTTCGGTAAACTTGTTAGCATGTTATTTATGCTATAGTTATTTGAATAACTCTTAATATGTTATGTTAACATACCAGGCACGTTCTCAGTTCGTTGTTCATGTGTCATGTAACGTTAGCATACCATATAGCCTGTTGTTGCCTCTATTCTATTTTTATTACCTTTCAAGATGACATGTCTGTTCTTGGTGTTGGATTTTATCAAATAAATTTCCCTCACAAATGCGACTTATACTCCGGTGCGACTTATATATGTATTTTTCTTCTTCATTATGCATTTTATGGCTGGAGCGACTTATACTCCGGAGCGACTTATAGTCCGGAAAATACGGTACTTTCTCTCACCTGTCAAAACCCCACACCAGTTACAACAGGAAGTTAGTTATTATATCCCATTTATGTCGTTTTTGTGCTTGTTTCACAACCGAAGGTTCATTTATTGCGCAGTTAAAAAAAAGGGTAAGGGAGATCTACTTTCATCAACATTTGTCAGCTCTGGAGTGTGTGCTGATTTGAGAGGGCTCACATTAAAGTGAGAGAGGCTTTATTAAAACAGTCAGGCGTGACGACTTAACTGCCTGGCCCCGGTCTGGACAGCAGGTTCTTTGCCAGGGAGGAAGTGAATAAAATGTTACTGAAGCTCTGCAGCAGAGCAAAGGACACTTATCCAGTAACTGCTGGGAATATCCAATGATCAGGCAGAATATTATGACCACTGATGGGTGAATTAAATGACAATGATCATCGTTATGAGCATCAAGTGAACAATTTCTGCTCAGAGTAGGAAAAATGGGCAAATGTAATCATTCAATTAAGGGAACAGGTTTAGGACAACCCCAAAAACAGCAATTGTTGTGGGAGATTCCAACTTGGCAGTGGTCAGTATCTTCAGACATGGTTCAAAGGAGGAACAGTTGTGATCATGAGTGACCAAAACAAAAATGTATTTGGGGAGCAAAGATTGGCCAGTGGAGTTCAACCCAACAGACAAGCTACTGTAGCTTCAGCTGCACTAAAAGATAAGGTTGTATATATATATATATATATA
>CAEFZY010029637.1:0-35839 GCA_903066815.1 Brachyrhaphis roseni | reverse complement strand
GCTACAACAGATCCCAGGAACAACATCAGACATCTCAGTCCAGAAATGTGCAGTCCTAGGCACAGCCAAGATACTGCACAGAACCCTCAAGCTCCCAGGCCTCTGGTAGAGGACCCGAGCTAAGAGGAAGAAAGACCACCCGCGGTGGGTGAGAAGGGAATTTTTTTTTATTTTTATATATATGTATATATATATAACAATTTTTTGTTGTTTTTTTGGCATATTAAAAATGACGACACAAATAGATTGGTGGAGCTCGCCCTCTGCTGAACAGGAGACCTAATGTAGTTATTATTGCTATGAATTGAAATGAATTGAACATTTCAATTTAAAGCAAGACATCTCAGAGATATCTTAGGATAATATAAGCTTTATAAAAAAGGGAAGTTTTAAACCTACAAACGTCCTAGAAATGGCTAGGAAGGAAAAGCCCGAATGCAGCCTGGCCTCAAGTTGCATTTGAGGTACGTCAGAAAAAACACTAACTTCTGATACAGAAAGTTGGTATGTTAGCCTAATTATAAGCGAGTGTTGGCATTTGAGGGAGGTCTGGAGAAGGGCATCAGGAAACAATGAAAGTCTTTTTAATGCTTTGATTACAAAATGCCATTTACTACATCGCTAGGAATAGAAAAATAGAAAGGGAGCACTTAGTCTGGGAGTTACAGTAAAGCTTTTTTTTTTACGTTAAAGTAGTTGTGTATTTTCTGAAAATGTCACTAAATAAAACACTCGGTGTTTAATAGTTGCGTGTATTATTTGTAGAATTAAATTAGCAGCTAATCTTGATTAAATGCATCATATTTGTTGTTCGTCTTGTAGCAACATTGAGGCGGAGGAGGAGGAAAAAAGAGGAGGTGGGCATCTGGAAGCGCGGTGTCTGCAGCATAATTAAAACATGGCGGAGTCGGAGGAATTTCGACTTAAACGTTTAAAGGTATGAAAAATAAAATGTTAAGTGGTCACAACAGACAGGTACAGCTAAACGTATTAATTAGCGCAGCTTCATTTTAACCTTTGTAGTTTAGGTTCAGCTTCCGGTAGAGAGGTGCTCATTTTTGGCTAGCATCGGTTAGCTAGCTACATAGCCCTGCTTAGCATCTTGTTTCAGAACAAAAATGGAAAACGCAAACATTCACCGCGTTTAGCTGGTGTTTCTATACACCTTTAGGTCCTGTATTAACCCATACATTTAGGCTTGCGTTGCGGTTGCCTCCATTTCTTACAAAACACCGCCAAGGACTGCTGTGAACAATAAAAATAGCAGATTTTAGTCAGTTTTTTTAAATTCACCGCAGTGACTTCTGAAGCCGTAACATTTCCACCGTCTTTTTAAATTATCTTAAGCAAATGTTGAGCGTTTGCGACTATTTATACATCTAAAAATAAATTAAACGGTGATTAACTACTTAGTATTAAAGAGTGGGTGACACGCCTCTTGCACACAACTGGACCATACTAGGCCTGGATCCATGTAATACTAGGGAGGTACCCACAACTAGAGGGTCAGAAATGTACATAAAGGCACCCCATTATTAGGTTTACCTTTATGAAGTTACACCTTTACCACAGGCTATTTGTAGTTATAAACAAACTTGTAGCATAATTCTAGCTAGAGATTTGTCCTCTGTCATTGTCTGGCTTTTTAGAAGTGGTCTACAAATCCTCTGTTTGGTTAAGTAAAGGTTTTATACATTGAAAAACCAGTTTTGATTGGTACCATCTAGCTGCTTATTTGAGACGAAGTTACGGTTGTGATGTAGTTGTACCCACTTTGTGCACTTTGCTAATACCTCCATGGAACAGCCCCATTATATCCCACCATTATGGTTAATACTTGGTAGAGTGTGTTAGGTCTAAAAGTCCTGTCTTGACTCCTCCAAACATTCAATGACCCTGTTTGGATTAGGACCTTTTCTCTGATGAAATGATGAACTAAAGTGGAGACACCACTTTATAGGTGTGTTTTAGCCAGTCAGCAGTAATTTATTAACATAATTTAGATGAAAAAAACTATCTGAGTATCAAGTTGGAGGAAACCTTGTTAGTTTGAGTGATGGAAATTCCCAAGTTCTTATCAGTCATATTGAAAAACTTAAGGGGATTCTTCCCTAATTTGTTCTCTTCCATTCAGCGCGACGAGGAGATGTCCCGAATGTTCGATGAAGTGATGGGGTTGGGAGAGTTCGCTGACTCCTCCAGAGGCTCTGTGGATTCTTCCAAGAGTGGTGGTCAGCCAGAATCAAAGGGACTGGACGAAACTTTAGAACAAGGGGAAAGCCAGCCCCTTGAAGAAGATAGCAACTCAAGCAGACAAGAGAAAAAGACGGATGAGGGGACGGGAGAGACAAGTTTACCTCCCCTCACTTCATCCTCTTCTGAAAAGCCGTCCTCATTTAATATGGTGAGGAGTGAAAGAGGAGGTGGAGGGAGTGGTGGAGCAGCCTTTGATGATGCACTGGATGGTCTTCCCTCTTTTGGACCTGAAGAGGAGGATGAGGAGGACTGGCACTATGCCCTACCGATGGGCTCCCTAGAAGATGTTGATGTGGGTAAGGCCAGCAAAATACGTCAGCTTGGTCAGGGGAACAGTGCGTCTCAGAGCAACCCCTTTGACCAAAAACCTGAAGCTGAAGAGGAGGAGCAAGAGAATGAGGGGAGCACCAAGTCTGCCAACACCTCCCACTCCTCCCAGGACAACACCCCAGAGCACGACAAAGGTAAAACTCAACAACGTACCTTAAGAAGGAGATTGATCACCAGTCTGTTAAATACAATGCCCCAACACTTTCTGGGAAAATATATAAACTATTAAAGTACTCTTCATGTCTGGAAATTAGAGTGTGGAAAAACTGTTTGTTTTTACAGACTTTATTCACTATCCTATTCTATAAATATAGGTTCCATCCTTTAATCTGCTTGTTTAGCCATTTGTCCATCTATTCATGTGCATCCATTGACACATTTAAGCTCAAAAGTACTCTGCCTACTGACAGATTCATAAATCTTTTTCTTTAATTGGAAGCAATCTTAATGTTTTGAAGAAGCCCAGTTGGTTCAAAACCCGGCTTGTAAATGATCAAAAATCTGTTGAGGGATCTAAAGATTAAGGTGATGGAAAGGAGGCCTTGCAGCCTCATAGACTCGGAGCTCATTGCTTAAAATTGATTGTTAAAAATACGATAAAAGCTTACCAGCAGCTATAATGTAAATAAAAGATTTATTGGTGATTAATGAGCTGGAGATGAAATATTTTCAGCCTGCAAGTTTCTTCAAATGTTAATCAAAACGGAAGTTTTTATTTTTTATCTGTTTTGTTTTGTTTTTTTTATAAATAATTGGCACCCCTTATTTAGTCATATGTCCGTCCGTCTGTGTGTCATCAGTACCGCCATGCAGATTCACTTCACTATGTGGATCCTACTTATCTCCTTCCTGTCTCTGGTTTTGGTGCTTCCTCATCAAAATGTAAACACTATATCACTTCCATAAATATATGTAGTGGACTTTTATATTTAAACTTTAGAAAATGGGCAAAAAAGCTCTGGAAATTTGAGTTTAAAAAATTGCTTTGCTTTGTTCCACTGAGCGACCATGTGCTAATAGTGGATAACATACAGAAGGAGTCAGTTATTGCCTGTGGGCTTCTCTTATGTTGCTAATCGTGGTGAAATAATGGTGTGCTATCATCTCTCCTTGTTTACACACTTTCTCTCCTTATTGCCAGCTGACGGCGGCCTGAACCAGACAGAGGAGACGGAAGACAGCCAACAGGAAGAGGTCAGGATTTAAATAAAATTTGGAGTAATTTCATTTTCAAATAGGCGTCAGATATCCATAAAAGCTGTTTGTTTTTTTTGTTTGTTTCTTTTCAGACATCAGGGAACACTCAAGGGGAGGATCGTAATCCTCCGCCATCTCCCAGGATAAACATTAAGGATGAGCCGATTGATGAAGGCTATGATGCTGCTTTGCTTCCTCAGAACTCAACTAAGCAAATCAAAGAGGAGCTGGAGCAGGAGGTAGGTCGGTGTTGTTATGTAAAACTAAACTAGCAGCAGATTTAGTGAAGTCTCAGTTTAGATTGATAGGACAGTTCAGTTTAGATTAATTTTAAAGTACAGTGGGCCCCCTGTCTATTCATGGTTCAGTAGTCACAGATTTTTCTCTGGAATGTAACTTAAAAATTATTTACAGAAAATTCTGTTGTTTTTGGTCTTTAAACTCACCGATGAACATATCCTCAGCAGTCACCAAACTCTTGCCTTTGAGGGTGAATATTTTGTTATTTTCTGCAGGTCTTGCTCACTATTAAATTTTGTTCATTCTTGAGTGGAGATGTTTCATTTTCCATGTCCTGATGCATAAAACCAAGTAAGAGTGTAAAGATGTTGCTTTGTTTTTGTCTTGATGTTTTCAGGAAGAGCTGAGGATCAGCTCTGTCTTCTCTGTAGGAGGAGGAAACACTTTCACATCTTCTACCAGTGAGTGTCTTTACCGTTTACTTTAAAAATAACGGGGCTGATTATTCAAAAAGACAAGTCTTGAAGAAAAAGGTGGTAAAATAAATTGTTCTCACTAAGACCCCAATCAAACTAAGACTAAAGCTTTTGTTACACTATTTATCTTTTTGTGGCATACCTTAGCCATGTTGTTGTATTTTTTTATTTTTTTACCATGTTTTATGTGATGACGTGTCTATCTTGTGAGTTTATTGGGTAGCAGTTTGGTGCAAGGGCTCTGGGGAGCGTTGTCTCTCTTTCTGTTAGCATCGCAGTTTGTCCTTGTGTTACAGTGACATTGCTGCATATTTGCAGCTGTCAGGTGGGAATGAAGAAATGGTTCACTCTGCTTTTATTGCAACTCGCCTCAGACAAGCAAAGCCTGTCGTTAGCACAAAACCACAGATGTTCAAGTATAAAAAGATATATTAAAAGGCAGGAGAAGAAAAAGCAAATCCTTCAGGTGGGCAGCGGAAGTGCTGAAGGCATCATGAGTGAAATAATTTAGTTTTTTATTTATCCAAGTTATCTTTGTCTGATATGAGAATGTGATGATCAAAACGTTTTAGAGGTAATATTTAATGGAAAAATGCTTTTTCTTTTCACTGTACAACAAAACAAAACAATTTCTGTCCTTATCTCAGTTCAAGAGTTCTTAGTTAAATTTTAAAAACAAAAATTCATTCAGAACCATTAGTCAGACTCACTGGTTATTAATAATAAACGATTACATATTTAGTTAAAAACATTGATCCCCGCCCCTCCTTTTTATTAATCCAAGTGCCTCCAGCTGTTCCGGCCCCGACCACGACGCATATTTTAATCCCCAGCAGAGGAACCGTCCTGCAGGCCGTGGCTTCCCTCCCAGTTAGACCAGCAGTTTCTGTCCCGACCCCAATACCCACTTTGACCGCATTCCCTCCGCGCCCTCCTCCACCTGCGGTACCTGGGAGTGTTCGCTGCAGCGGCTGCGCCAAGGTAAAGTTTGCCAGGGTTTATACTTTAGGTGATAGATTTTGTTACATCACTGCTTTTTCTTTATTTATGGTCTGTTTTGTAGATTTGGAGGATATGGGTATTTATGTTATGCTGTCTTAATATTTTCTAGGTTTTGCTGAAAGGCCAAACAGCTTTCCAAAGAAAAGGCTCAACTCAGCTCTTCTGTTCCACAGTCTGTCTGACGGGCCATCTTCCACCAATCACAAAAGGTCGTGCGTGTTTCCAGTGCAACAGGTAGAACTTCCTATCAGCTATAACGCATCAAGACTTTTCATTACTTTTTTTAGCTACCACATCTAGTCACTTTAAAGGTGTCAGTCATGAAATCTACCATTAACTTTGGGTTTATAAACTTATAAATCTTCATTTGTTACCAATAATAGCTGTAGCATAAAAAGAACAATCAGGACATTTCTGAACTTTTCTCACGATCTAAGATTTATTTGGAATTGACACAAAAATTCACTCAACTAAAGATAACATGGAAAAAAATCAACCAGAACTGTCAACCAAGAATTATATTTATTATTCTACTGTCTCATATCTACTTTCTATGGGCAAAATGAATTTACTAGCAAATATTGAGTAACAAGTACTACACTAATTAAACCCTACAAATTACGTTTTATTTCACAGGAAATGTTCAAGTCAAAGAGAGACATTTTATGTTTTTACTTTGATTTCCACCTTTAATCTGAGAGGAAACAAAAAGTTGACCGTGATTCAGAAACATTAGAATCTTTATTTAACATCTTCATTGATCAGCTTTCAGCACAAAAACAATTACAGCAGAAATCCGCCTTGACTGGTCCAAAATTGAGATGCTTTACCTCTTTGAGAGACAACTTGACTTGTGTGGCTGAAGTAGAGATATTCAGTTTGTATCTTGAAGCTTGTGGCTCCTGGGGAGGAGACATCATGAGTCAATTCTCAACCAATTAGAAGCAAACTTGGTGTCACCTGAGAGCTGTGTCGCGTTGGAGAACCAATGATCTGCATTTATTCTTCCCACTGCTCTGTTTGCAGGGAGATCCTTCAGCCAAGGGACATGGTCACAGTCCCAGCAGAAAACAGCACATTCATGCACTTTTGTGGCCAGTTCTGTCTGTCTGTATACAGACATAAGAAGAAACAAGGCGAAAAATTAATAATTGATAAACGACCTGAGAGGAAGCCTGAGAAGCCACCTGAAAAACCAGTGGAGCGTCCAGCTGAAAAACCCTTCTGTGGCGTCTGCAAATCCACCAACAAGGCATGGTGTTTTGTTTCATATTTTTTTAACCTTTCTGTTTTGCTACATGTAAAAACCTTTACATTTGCTTTTGACTATGATGCAAGTCATCTTTAATAAAGGTTTATTGCAGGGATTGTGTCCTTGAGATCTCTTTGCCGTTGTTTTTATCCCTTTTAGCTCAAGCTCCTTTGGTGTTTTTGTCTTTGATTATTATTTCTGCAGCAGATTGAGCATGAAGTCACCTATCAAGGAAAACTGCACAGACTCTGCAGCGACAACTGTTTCTTAGCCTGGCGCAAACAGCGCCAACTTGCCTTGAACTGCTGCGAAGGCTGTGGGCTTTACTGCAGCAGCAAGTCGGGTTCCTGTCACATGCTGACCATTGAAAAGTCTCAGCTCAACTTCTGTAGTTCCACCTGTATTGGCACCTTTAAACAGGTATGTTACAAGAACTGAAGTAGGAGTTTCCCTTTCTATTGCAGTTTTAGGTTGAATTTCTGTTTTTCTCAAATCAAGTCGCCAGAGACAGAAATTTTATGATCAGGACGCCCTGAAAAATTGTGAGCAACAATTTATTTCTGCAGAGTTGCAGAAAGACGACAGAGTGTGCCAACTGTCGTAAGACCACAGTGGTGTCCTCTACCATCATGGAGCGTGACCACAAGGGTAAAGTTCAACTGTACTGCTCTCCAACATGTGTGGAACAGAGTCGGCCACCCAACCACAGCCTCACAGGTACGACTCCATGGACGTAGCATTATTAGTTTGGTCCTGCAGACTGAAGCTAAAGGCTCAGCATTAAAACATGATAGTTTAATTTATGTTTAATTCAACTGTTTTTGTAGGTACTCCATTCCCCTGTGGCCTGTGTAAAGTTTCTGCGGTACCTCAGTATCATCTTGCCATGGTGGATGGCACCATTCGCAGCTTCTGTTCCTTAGCCTGTGTGACCACATTCAGGGTAAAACATCAGCCATATATTCAGTTATAAAATCCAGATTAAATAATTTAAATATGTAGAATTCAAACAATCGACCTATGATTAATTGTTGAATAATGGTTTATTAGATTAAAATTAGTTTCAATTGATTAACTAATCAAGGCTTCTAGACCTTCTTTTAGTGTTGTAGTTTGGCCGCCATCCAGCAGAGGGTGACACTGGTCATCCTTAACTGGAGCCAGTTGATGCAGAAACAAAGATGGTGGAGGGATCCCAGAGCAGGAAAGAGAAACGGTCCCAGCACAGTGTGGAATGGAAACTGGACTTTATGTGGTTCTGTTTAGAAATATAAACACTCAACAAGTGAAAAATTTAGCCCTTCATGTTATGGAAAGATTATATTGATACAAGAGAAAATGGCCACTTATCAATTAATTGTTAGTCGATCAATAACTCATTAATTGATAACTTGCATTCCTATATATATCATGTTTAATTATGTTGTTCCTTATGAATTTTTTGTTCAATTGTTTTGCAGAAATCTCCTCCTACATCTCAGCCTGATCTTACCAATGGAACCTCGTCTCTCAGGGACCTTCCCAATAAGGATGCTCCAAAGCCGGGACCCTCCACCGCAGCCAATGGGGCAACCGGGGCCACCTCTGTCCCCCCCATTCCTCAGGATTACTCATCTTCAGTGCCATACCCAGGACACCACCCCAGTTACACGTCGGTACCCCCTCTAGTGCCTCCGCATTCGGCCGTGTCCACTCCTACTCTTCCTGGACAAGCCCACGCCAGATCCCCCCGAGAGCAAACTGTCAAACCGCTGGAGGACGGGCTGAGTGATGCCATCGCTCTGACCTGTTATCAGTGCAGCAAACAGTTCAGCAACAAGCCGCTGCTAATCACCCACCAGGTGGGAAATTTGAGTCACTCTCTTAACTTTATTCTATCAATTTGCGAAACCCCTGCTGACAAACATTCATGCCTCTAATGTCGGCTCTTTTGTCCGCCTCCAGGGTCGTATTTTGTTGTTGTGCAGTAAATCGTGCAGTGATCAGTACAACACCCAGAAAAATGTCCTCTCTGTGTGCGACTACTGTAAAGAAGAAAAGGTCCTTTATGAAGTCACCAGCTTCAGTCAGCAGGACGTGTTCTTTTGCAGTGAATGTAAGTTAAAAGATAATGTTTTATTTTCTGCTAATGCAAAAAATTTACTTCACTAAACATCCTAAGAAAATAAACACAGAAAAATATTTATGACATAAAATGTAGGGTAGAGTTTTCCCAATCAGAATTTTGTGGCTGATTTTGATCTGTTTTAGCTCCGTAGAGAATTTTGCAGCTACCACAACAAATATTAAAAATACAAATACTAACTAAAAGCATTTCTTAATTTCCTGTGATGCAAAGTCAAATTTACTGATATTTATCCATGCTCTTGTGTAACAAATGGGAGAAAATAGTATTAAAAAACTGACAGTATAATTGTAGATGTTATTTTTATCATTAATTCAAATTTATCAAGACAATTAATCAAAGTTCTTATCAGAAAAAATTCACAATAAATAATAAGACAATAAATGCACAGATCAATTAAGGACAAAATCAATACATTCCTCCTCCTTTCTTATAATCTCTGGCTTTTGCAAGTTTACATTTTTACAAGGTTGTCAATAAAAAGATCTGCCTGAATCTGTTTGTTTATACTGTAATACGGTGTTTAGAGATACGGAAAACTGAAGATTTGAATCTGGAAAAGTGTAGAATTTTGATCTAAACAAAGTAAATCCTGAAGTCAAGTCAGCTGCGGCAGGTTTAACAATTCATTGACAAGTTTAGGATTGTTAATACGGCGTTTGCTTCTTTTGTCCCAGACTGTAAGCAGTTCTTCAAACAGGAACGCGCCCTGCGCCCTTGCTCCTACTGCTGTGGCCTTGGCCAGAAGATGATGCTCAGTCACTATGGAGGGAAGATCGAGGAGTTCTGCAAACCTCACTGCATGTCCCAGTACACGGTGCTCTACTATGGAGTAAGTACAGGACAGATGTCCCACAAGAATGTGTTCATACAGCAAAAACACAAACATTGTAGCAGCTCATGCCCAGAAAAAGGAAACAAAAACATGTCTTAAAGAAGTAGAATCTCCTGTTAGCCATTGTGGATAATTTACCTTTCAGGAACATCAAGGATGTAAAAAAAAATTGTAAATATGGGGTAAGAAATCAATATTCTTTCTTTTTAGGTTGATTTCTTCTTCCTCTCCTCTGATTAGAGTGTGCATAAACAAAACTGTTATTCCTCCCTTGGATATTTCAGTAAAAACTTCATACTTGCGTGTAAATATTCTGAGTAAGAGCCCTTATCTGCAGAAACAGGAAGGAAGGTCAGACCATTTACACCAAGCAGCACAGGGATTCAATTTGGTCATTTTTTCAATTTTTTTTATTTTGTCTATTTCTGGAGCTGTATCACTTACATATAATCAGTTTATGCCACATAAATTCATAAGAAATGTCTACTTAGGGCAATTAACAGGAAAAACTAGTTGAATTCATTTCCATAATACAAAAATGCTATTAATCTTAATCCTAGCAACAGTTTGAAGTCATGTGCACAGTCCAATCTGATCATCAATGTAATATTGTCTAGAATAAATGTATACAATGTTAATAGTTTTTTAATTATGACAATTAATGGTAATTTGTAATAGTACTCTATTTGGAAGAAAATATGTGTAATTTATAAACTTTGCCATCTGTCATATTCATGTTTTTCACAGTGAAACAGAACAAATAAGATTATTACTATTCTGTGATTCATATTGGTTCATTTTCAGGTATTTCTGCAGCGCTGAAAAAATTCATTAAAAAAAATAAATCAATTTGTATGTTTTGAGTGAGAATTTGACATTTTTTGTAGCTATACCTCAGATCTGAAAAGCATGAACTGACTTCCTCCACAGAGCATGTGTAGATTTGGCAGGCACCTCTGGAGCTCTGGGTCTGTTGGCTCCCCTTGGTTTATATGTGTGATCAAATCTGATGTTTTATCCCCCATTGTTCCTCTGCCCAGATGGGTCGGTGCGACAGCTGCAGGAAGCAGGGCTACATGAGCGAGAAACTGCAGTGCCTGGGTTCAGTCTGCAACTTCTGCGACATGGCCTGCCTGCTGCAGTACTGCTGCCTTCATTTTGAGCCGAGCCAGCACACCAGCAACGGCATGGCCTCTGCCCCACCAGTGCCATCCGGTAACAAGTTATTTAAAATCAAAATTTCTTATCCAGTTGTCTGTTGCTTCAGTAAGACAATCTTTCAATTTAAATGTTTGTCCAGCTCCAGCGCAGCCTCATCACCCCTCGAAGATGAATCCTGTCATTGCAGATGTCGTTTCTTTAGCCAACGGCTCGGCCTCCCAGCCCAGCGGGTCGGCAGGTACAGCCCTGACCGGTTAGTTTCTACCACTTACATCCTGAAATTTTCTAAGTAATTTATTTATTTTTTTACTTTATTTGTATCGATTTTCTGCCTCTTAAGTTTGCATAGCTAGTCCAGAATACATGTAGAAACTCTTATTTCAGCTTTACTTTTTTTTCTAGAAAATTACAGAAGTCTTGTTCTCCTGCAGCATTTTACCATGTTTTTACTTTTCTTTTTCTTTTTTTGTTCTTCCCCTTTTATAAAGTATTTTTGGGGCCTGCCATAGCAATGCATAGGAGAGCAAAGCAAAGCAAGGCATTTCAATGCCTCCATGCAATGCATAGAAGGCACCTATTATTCTACACCTCAAAATAACTGTTGCTTCCTTTCATCGTTAATGCAGCTCATACTGCTGCATGCCCCCTCACAATATACATTTCAAAATGTATGGCTCGGCCCTGTGATGGGTGCTATTGCTTTGTTAGCATTTCAAGCAACCATGGCGAAGTAAGTAGCAAAAAACAAGCCAAATTCAAATCAAATCAAATTCTCCTCTGTGTCTCACTCACACATGACAGTTTTCAGAGAGGATTAATTACCATAGCAACAAAACACTGAGGAGAGCAGATATGTAGAGAACTACAGTGATTACAGAATACTCAGTTCCTACAGAAGAGGGCAGAGCAGAATTTTAGAACTACAGTGACGCCACTTTGACAGAACATAATAGAGATAAGATGGCAGAAGAGCAAAGAAAGTAAGTTCCACATGACTCATGAAAGTTGATGTTCCTAAACAGACAATAACTTTGGGCTATCAAAATAAGAGCATCCAAATCTCATGTTTTTTGAACAATAATAATATTTGTTGTTAATCTGTTGCTAAGAGATGAGCGATTTGTCTGGTAGCCAAGTGCCACGAAGTAAACATCAGATTTTTATTTTTGCAAAATTTACCAACTCAAAATTTCTTGTATCTAAGCAGATAAGCAGTATTTTAAAACAGCATATGTTTTAGAAATAGTATTACTTGTTATTAATTTAGTGTTAAGAGATTAGTGGTTTTTTTCTCGTAACGAACTGCCACGAAGTACGAGTAGGATTTTTACTTTTGTGTTGAATATCTGGTTTTATAATATATTTACCACCACTGACAAAAAAAAAACATTTTCACTTTTCTGTAGTATTCACCAACTGCAAAATTCTTAGTATCAGATAAGTAGTTTTTCAAAAGAGCAGAGGAAATCTTATGTTCTTTGAACAGTAATAGTATTTGTTTTTAATCTGTTGCTAAGAGATGAGCGAGTTTTGTGGTAGCCAACAAAGTAAACATCTGGTTTTACCAACTCTAAATTTCTTGTGTCTAAGCAGATAAGCAGTACGGTATTTAAAAACAGCGTATGTTTTATAAATATTAATATTACTTGTTATTAATTTAGTGTTAAGAGATTAGCCTTTTTTTCTGGTAACGAACTGCCACGAAGTATAAATCAGATTTTTACTTTTGTGTTGAATGTCTGTTTTATAATATATTTACCACCAGTAACAAAACAAAACATTTTCTCTTTTCTTCAAGATTCACCAACTGCACAATTTTAGATAATATAAGACAAGTAGCATTTCAAAAGAGCAGAGGAAATCTTATGTTTTCTGAACAATAACAATAATTGTTGTTAATCTGTTGCTAAGAGATGAGCGGTTTTCTGGTAAACAAGTGCTACAAAGTAAAAATCAGAAGGCAGTGCATTGACATTAGTACAAACATTAGCAGGCAGTGCCTTTTCCCTAAAATAAGGTTTTTAGCTGTTTTTGTTTATTTATTAATCTTGTTTAGCACACTGACATGGAGGAAGTCAATGTAAGACAACATGCTAGTGATGCCCCACATGCCACTGGCAGCATTTAGGCTAACATTAGCATTTTGGCTAATTTTAGCTTATACACTAATTTTAACATACTGAATGGAGTAAGTCCGTATTACTCAACATGGTTGTGACTCTGCACATGCTATTGAGTACAATGTAGCTTACTTTAGTATTGATGCTAATTTTTAGCATCAGAACTCTGGGTTCCAACTGATGGGCACACGTTGGCAGGCCCCATTTAAATTTCTTAAGAAATTTTCTAGTTAATTCTTTATTGTTCCATTTTGTTATACTGGTTTTATTTGTTTTTATCCCATCTTCAGTCATGTTTTCCCCTTTAAAACTCTTCCACATATACTTTTGAACTAATTTAGGCCTTCTGATATAGCTGCTTTATTTTAGTTTTGGTTGTTTCTCATTTTGTTTTTATCCCGATTTTGCAGGAGAGCTTCCAACCTCCAGCATAGATGGAAAGAACATTGATCACGTATGAACATTTCTTTTTAAAATACAGTTCAAACTGAATATATATTAAATATAAACAAGATTTTCAAAAGGACTTTTGTCCTTTTTAAACTGCTGAGGTTCTAACTGTTATTTACCTGATTAGAGAAAACATATTTCTAGGAAATAATCAGATCAAATCTGTGACGCCCGCAGGCCAGTACTCAGACTGATGCCATGCGAGCGCCTGCGCCTCGTCGCCGTCAGATGAAAAACAAATCTGTTCTGTGCCGACCTTTCACCCTGGACCAGGAAGTCATGTGCCAGCTGCCTTCACCTTCCCCTGAACCAGAAGGTAACTACATGAAACACCTTTCACTGTTTTAGGCTTGCTGCACGCTAGAATGCTGCAAAGGCTAATGCACTCCTAAGGACTTTAGTGGCTACCTTTTATTTTATTTATAGTCTTGTGCAAATGAAACATGCCATTGTGAACACTTTTGCATGTCAATATGTGTCAATATGTTATGATGAGGAACGTAATGGAATATATGAGAGGATGAATTTCTTCTGTTTCACGTCTAAAAATGGCTTTTGAACAGTCAACAAAGAAAGAAGTCCTGCAATTTATTCTGAATGAACACTCAGGTTTACACTCATTTTACATTTCATATTATACAGTAGGTCTAATATGAAATGTTTAGATTGTTTACGTTGAGAAATTTACAAACTAAACATTCTCATTTTTTTCACCTGAAGTGAGATTTTGCTGAGTAGTTCTTAGCAGTCAATATTCTTCTTGCTCTATACAGCAGTCAGTGATCTCAGTGAGGAGGAGATACAAATTACAATATACAAATGTGAAATTTGTACTTTTGTGTTAAAAATGTATTACAGTTTAAAATAAATTCAGTATTTTTTTTCCCAACTGTGTGAATTCCTTCTTGATTCTCTAAACTCAGGTCATTCTGACTGCTGTGTAAAAACCTGTTTAAAATTAAAAAAAAAAAAATGTTTTAATTTTTTTATTGAGAATCATCTGGACTAATACCCCAAAACAAGCTTTTGTCACATCTTAGATGTTTTACTGAATGTTCTTCTTCTGGGATTCATTTAAATAGTTTTCTTAACAATTGCACCAGCTCTGCTAGATAGCTCCTCGCAGTCCGACCAACCATCCAGATCGCCGCCGCGGTCTCCAAAAATCCAGGAGGAAACTGAGCCGAGCAACCTCACGCCATCTCGACTAACCGGGCGCCATTTCCTGGGTAGAAAGGAGACGGATTCCAGCTGCAAGGTGTGCTCCCAGAGGAGGAAGAGGAAGCTGGATGAAGGAGAGGCTGGACAAAAGAAGCGAAAGATGGAGGATGGTGATGATGAGCCAGGGAAGGAGCAGGAAATTTCTGTCTGCGAGGAGAAAAATGAGGAGGAAGAGGAAGAGAAAGATGTGGAGTCTGCAATAGAGTGTGGCACAATGAAGAGACAGACACCGTTTTACTGTAAGACATGTACTGAGGAGCCCAGCCTCTGTCCTGTGCCTTGTTTTGAACTTTACCACACAAAACTTGACTACGAAACACCAGGTGAGCCTCCCGAGTAACAGAAACACTTTAATTCATACCAATAAACCTGTTTTCATGCTTACTGATGCAGTTTAATGTTTTTATATGCTGTCTTTAGTTGTTGAAGTACATGTTGACTTCCTTTGAGGGTCGAGTTTGTCACCCGGTTTTTCTCTCTCCAGCTTCCTGATCTGCTGTTTTGAGAAGCCATCTTCCATCTCTGGCTGCAGACACAGACAAAAAACAAACTGCAGCTTTAAATCTTCCTGTTCAGTCTTACACTACGCAGTCTGTGCTAATCTCAAACCATGCTGGGAACGTCTCTCACTAAATTGAAAAACAGATCTTGTATTTTCTTTGTAATTACAGGGTTCCTACAATGTTGAAAAGTGTAGATTGGAATTTTAAACCTTGATTGATGTGGACAAAATAAAATTGTAGACATTTTGTGTGGAAAAAAGAAAAGTGTTTGCAGACTCCTCTCCATATATTGTCTCATAAAAATCTGACTTTGCCCAACAAATTCACTCATAAAAAGTAGAGTAATAAACCGATCCCACATAATGGAAGTTTAGAAGTCATTAATGGATGTAAACTACTTTAAATCATTTTGGTAGGATTTGTCTCAGCATCATTGATTATCAAAAAATTATTTCTTCTTATAACATAGGGATTGCACCTCAAAGAACTAGTTATTTTTTGATTCATTATTGTCAACTTTTGGGTATAATTAAGGGGGGGAAAAATATTGGTCTTTAATGGATATTTTCAATAAGCAAATATCTCCAAAGTTGGTGGTTTGATGTGTCGAGATAGTGAGATGTTATTTAATTTAAAATAAAATGGCTCAGTCATGTTATCTTAAGAATGAGACTGGCTGTATTTGCCAGAAAGTTTGGGAACTGAATTTGAGATAAAGATACAACAAAACAGTCAGAAACCTCAACTCAAATTAATTTAACTATTATCTCTACAAAACAACTGAAGATCAGATAATGAAACATTTTGCTGTAAATGTTTCAAGATCATGCTATTTTGAGATAATAAAATGTTTTGCATGACAACCAGAGCAAAAATATTAAGGATCTAATTGAACTGGTATTTAAAAAGAAACCAGTTCTGAAATCAAGATTCTAAAAAATGGAAAATATTTGCATGAGATCCAAACCATTTTATTCCTAGATAATGATTTAATTATCAAAATACTTAAATAATTCAGTTTAAATTGAACTTGAGATTTGCTTATCTTGAAATAATGACATTAAAACAAAATTCTGTTACAACAAAAATAATCCTGATCAAAATATTGACCCATTGTAAAGGTAAACTTCATATCTTGAGGTAATGAGAAATAGAAACTTTGCAGCAAAAGCTTTTGAGTTCTGTTATATCAAGATGATTTTATGACAATTTTGTTACAACAAAACAATCTTGAGATCTTAGTTAATATCCTATTTGAACAATTATTACTATATAATAATCTTCTCGTTATCTTGAGATTAAATTTCTAAATCATTTTCCATGGAAGGTTTAGATCATGTCAGTTAAAGATAATATCAAAAAGCATCAAATGATTTTCAGGTCTTATGGCGAGACACTGAAACTTTTGTCAGCAAGTGATTAGATATTTCTAGATAATGTAATGAGAACAAATAAATACACCAGTAATAAAATAATAATCCAGCTGAACTATTTTGTTTTGTAAGTTTTGGGGACAGTCATATCTTAGAAACTTACATGATGTGAATAATGATGACCTAATTAAGCTTTTGTCCATACAAAACAAGGTAGGGGTTTTATTTATATTAAAATTATTCACATAAATGAGCTCAACATTGTATTCTGATATAAAGAACTTGTCAGCTGAACATAATTATCTTGAGCTCTCATCTTAAGACAGCAAGCTAATCAAACTTTTAATCAGTACCAAACACTTCAGGTTTTATCTCAGTATGAGATGTTTTGAAACTCCAGAAGTCATTTCCTCAAGATAAAAATTGGTCTCTAGACAAATAAAAAAATAATTTCCATTCAAATAATTTGGGGTTTTAAGATATCTGCTGAAAATAAATGTACACAAGAACATTTGTTCAGCTTTGTCAGTCTAAAATTGCTGTGGCTAAATTAAAGAAATTGATTTTTCCACAGAGCTTTGAAACCTTTTTTGTTCTTTTACTGCACACTGCCAATAAACCTGAAACTATGTAGAGTCACAAAATCCCAACATTTGCATTTATTTGTATTTGAAGTCATGTAGGAACCCTGTATATTGTCTGAAGTTTGCAGTATTTAGTTTCCACTCAGCTTGGACAGGATTTCTATGATTTGCTGTAGTACTACAGGTCTTCTTTGTGTTAATGTTGCTTTTAATGGTTGAGGATGAAATACTTGAAGGGCTTCTCGGATTCTCAGAGCCTACTGTAAGATCCAATAAAATATTACCTCGTTAATATATGTGTCAGAATACATCAACATGTCATTAAAGTCACAGTACATTGTCAACTTTCCATCCTTTTATAACATAAATGTTTATTTAAACATGTCCTTTGAAGAACAAGTGCAAAGTCATTTTCTTCTTTTTTTTCACATTTGCTTTGTGCCATGTTTATTTTCTAAGATATTTCAGTATTAAATTGGTTTCCTGTCATTAAAACACTAATTTATGGTGAGCTAGACGTCTAAACATCACATTTAGCGTTTAAATCAGAATAAAACACTGTTGCCAGGATAATGTGACTTGAGCTGGAAGCAAACAGTGTGAAGTTTTGTATCAAACACAGACTGTCATCTGTAATTTTGAATCACCTGTTCTGCTGATCTGTTTCTGTTACACTATGACTGTTGAAGTTACAGTCCTTGCACCACTTCACCACTGATGCATCAGAGTTGACTCCAGCTTTGTTTTACAATGATAAAGTTTACTTTGGACATTAAATCTTTGTCTGATTAGGATTTTTACCAAGTGAATTTTAAATAAGTGGTCTTGTTAAAAGAAAACGGTCTTAATAAATGGTTTTTGAAAAAAAAAAAAAAAAGACTTCTCAGTTCTCTGTTTTTTATCCGATTATACTTGTTGGATGATCCACAGAAGATATTTGTTATTCTCAGTTATTTTGTGGCATAAAGCATGATATCATCAAATAGTCAAAGGTTAGTTTTACGTTTAGGATCTCTGACTTACAGAAATTTGTAGATGTTGCTCAGCAGACATGTGTATAAATGTCGACATCTGCTGGCTAAATGTTAGAATTGCACTTTGGTTTATCGAAGGGACCTTTAAGCTATGTAGAAATAAAAATTATGTAATAATCTAAAACATCTTAAGTTTATTTTTTAAAAAATCATATTTTCATAAATCTTTATTGGTCTAAAGAACAATACGAAATAGAGAAATCTATATCCGTTAATATAGAAAAAAAAACATAGAAGGATTGGTTTTTAATAAAGGATCTGAAAGTGGCCCTCGTACTAAAAAAAGATTATATTGCACCAGTTTCTTGTGATGATTTCCATTGGCACACAAATTGTAACTACTTCGTCTCTTTAACCAGTTTCACAGTTTACTGTAACAATGAATTAAAATTAATTAAGGCTGCTCTTATAGTTTTTTATCCATATTGCATTAGGATCACAGTTTTATCTGATAGATCAAGGATCTACAACCTCCAGCTTTTTGTTGTTTCATTCTTTTGTATTTTGCAACTATAAAAAAATCGTAGATCGGTGAATGTGGTCTAGAAATGCTACTATTCCTTACAATATGCTGAAAATAAATGTATTCCAAAATCTTTTGTTGTGTTCGAAGTGTTCATTTTAGATTAAGATTAAATCAATCAACACAAGAAACTCTAACCTTCCTCTTTCTCCCTTTACCCATCATTACCTCAGCTGCAGACAGGGAGGAAAACATAAAGGTGTTTATGGTTCCAGTACCAGTACCAGTCTTTGTCCCAGTGCCTATGAACATGTACTCCCAGCACACGCCTGTTGCCATGGTGGTGCCCATGCCGGTATGTGCCAGTTCACTTTGTATGAAATGGGAATAAGTGCTTACACTGGGAGTCGCTGGAGCTGGACGTTTCCTGTTTTCCAGATTCCAGTGCCGATTGTTGTCAAGCCTCAGACCAAGGATGTGAAAGATGCAGCTGTGCAGATGGAAAAGCTTGATGAAGAGGAGGAAGAAAAAGAAAAAAAATCTTCTTCCAGTACAGGTAACAATTTCAGAAGAAAAAAATCCCTAGTGGAATCAGTTATGATCGTCAGGAGGATTTAAATTGTGCTTTCTTCAATAAATCATTTTAATTTGCCTTACTCCCAATATTTTCATTTCGGGAGTAAGGCAAAGTTGCAGGAAACCAGCAATCGACCCATGGGACCCTGCTTTAATGAAATAAACATAAAATCTTTTACGATGCCTTCAAAGTCCTGGTACTTTTTCCACTGTTTCTAATGTTATAACTTTATACTTTAATGCCTTTATTATGCAAATATTATTAAGTGAACTCCAGGGAGGCAAATAAGTTTAACTGATTAACAAAACAGGCATGCTTTAGACAATTAGCTGAAAGATAACCTGATGTACCTTATTACTCCTAAAATTTCTTCTTTTGTTTTGCTAACTGAGCTTTCACTACATGGTTTCCCAGCGATGTGAACAACAAGGACAGATGATGAATAAAAAAAATCTGCTTTAATAGAAAATTTGGCTATCTGTAAGGAAACTCTAAACTATGAGCAGTTTTGTTACTATATAAAACCAGGAAGAAGTTTTATCTATGATGTTTTGCTTCAGATTCTTCAGTCGTGATTTAGGTTCAGGACTAAAATCTTCTTCTCTCTTCTGCTTCTTGGGTTTGTGTGTTCTTTGCTGTAGATCAGTGCAGTTCCTCTCATTCTGGGGATGTTAAGACTAAAGTCGTCAGTCCCACAAAGCAAAATGAAGAGATAGCAGTTCAGACTGACCTGCTTCAGACTGAAAGCTCAGAGAGAAACACAGAAGCACCAGATCATGAGACTGATGACCAACCAGAGACGGGTACAGCTGTCATCAATCATCCTCCCAGCAGCAGCATCAGAAGCAAAGATCATCCCTCCTCTCCTGTGATGGATCTGGAAGCTGACCTCCAGCCTGGTGCACTGTCATTTATGGTTATAAGAAATATGACTGTTACAGCTATTAAAACACTGACGCTGAGAGTTTTTGTTTTATTTGTTTTGACAGAATTGTTGAATCAGAACCCGTCTGTTCAACAACGAGGAGTTAAGAGACGCAGAGAAGGTTCCTACGGCAGGAAACGGGTACAACGCTTTCTGACAGACCAGTGTTGTAAAATTTAAAGAAAAGAGAAGCTCAAGTCAAACAAGGCCAGGACAAAACTCAGAAGTTAAAGTATTTTTTAAAAATAAAAAAGTAAAGCAAAATTAGACAGTTTTAAGTAGTTTTAGTGATTATAGTTAATCCTTATAGTTTTCTCATAAGCATAGTTTTGCAACTGTGCTTCTGAGGACAATATTACAAATACAGTGACAATATGTACTTCAACCAGTAATTATTTTTGCTTATTTAGTGAATCACAGAGAGCAAATATATGCAACAAGCACAGCTGATGCTAAATTTAGCAAAAATGTAGTTGGTCAGGATTAAAGATTTTCGCAGTGTTCACTAAAATAATTTATATAGTCATTTCTCTGTTGAGCTTCTTATGTTATATATAAATATTGAAATATTGATTTCTCATTATACAACCTTTATTCAAAGTCTTTGATTAGATTTTTTTGGGTAGACTGTACCAAAAGCAACAACAAAAAAATCCATCCAAACTGATCTTGTTTTACTTTTGCAAACTAAATTAATGTAGCAGAAGTCAAAACCTGTGCTTCAAATAGCCTGTATTTACTGTTAAATACAGATTGTTTAGTATATTTAGTGTATTAATTATTAAATACAATTATTTCACAAGTTGGTGAAAGTAGAAATACGTACTTTTAATGCTTTATTTGAGTAGAACTGTAGGGAATTTCTCTTATTTTGGTTATCTGTTAATATTTTAAGCGGGTTTATCATTCTGAGATGCATTTCATTATTTCAGAGGGTTGCTTTGATCTACAGCTCTCACCATCTGTCCATCCAGGGTCGAAGGCGGACTGGTTCTGCTGATCGAAGTGTTTCAGGAACACCTGCCACCTCCAAGCTGAACCATCTGTACGGTGTCAAAGCCTGGACGAGCTGGATCCAACAGAGCAACAAGCAGCCAACAGAATGTGAGGCAACGTTGTCGTTCATTTCCTTGAATTTCTTCAACCTCTTCCCATAAGCATTTTATTCTTTTGCCTCCACAGCC
Organism: Brachyrhaphis roseni; assembly: GCA_903066815.1. Classification (NCBI taxonomy): domain Eukaryota; kingdom Metazoa; phylum Chordata; class Actinopteri; order Cyprinodontiformes; family Poeciliidae; genus Brachyrhaphis; species Brachyrhaphis roseni. The sequence continues at coordinate 14,531 of CAEFZY010029637.1, read as the reverse complement.
AGTCGAGTAGTTTTCAAAGAGGACATCGTTCAGTGCAGCTCCGCTGAGCTGGGCTCCGCTCTGACCCGTTTCATCAGAGAGGTCCGGCGGCCGAACGGAGAGCCCTACAGCCCGGACAGCATCTTCTACCTCTGTCTGGGAATCCAACAGGTACACAAGCATCACGCTGGTTTCCAGTTTGGTTTATTCAGAGTTTTCTGATCTAGTTTGTCTTCTCTGTGAACAGCATCTGTTCCTGCGGGGGCGGATAGAAAACATTTTCACAGATGAGGATTACAGTCAGTTTGGCAGCGAGCTCAGCAGGATGCTTCAACTTTGGAAACCAAAGCTGCAACCAAGTGGTACATCACTGAAGTCAAGCTTTCAGTTGGCCATCTTAACTCAATCAGAACTCAAGTTTTTCCTGATTTTCCCAACATTCCCATTTCCTCCCTCAGGTGGGATCGTTCCCTCTCGCATCGAGGAGTCTTACCTGTGGGAGTGCAAGCAGCTGGGTGCCTATTCACCCATAGTGCTGCTCAACACGTTGCTCTTCTTCTGCACCAAGCACCTCCACCTCACCACGCTGGCAGAGCACCAATGTCTGTCTTTCTCCAACTTCACCCGGCGCTTCAAACCCCAAGGCACAGCCGGAAATGTTTATCTCCAGTACGAGAGAAGCAGCACAGGGACATCTGGCTCTGAGCAGAAAGGTGGCGCCTCAAAAAGCAACTTTTTGTGGCTTTTTCAAATTATTTCTTATAGCTGAAACTAATCCAGTCCTTTATATTAACTCACTGCAGTTCTAAAATGTACCTCCCCCTTTACAGAGGGTTGTTGCAGAGGGATAACATGTTACAACATGTTATCTTTGTGAGAGGTCAAGAACATCAGTAAAAATGTAGCTTCAAACACAGCATGTGTGCAAGATAAAATAAGTACCTACTCCTGCTCTTCTCCATCATTCTGTTGTTTTTGAAGTGAACCTGTCAACGAGCTTTCCAAAAGTATTCATGAACCTTAAACCTTTTTCTCATTCTTCTTCATTCCAGCCAAAACCTTCGCTGTATTTAATTGATATTTGAAATAATATACCAACACGAGGTAATGGTTCACAAGTGAAGTGGAGGGAAAATTAATTTTTAAAGTGGTCATGATCAATAGTTCCCAATAGATTTTGACAGATATGTTTATAATTTTCCTCTGTTAGCTAAAACTTGTTGTTTAGTAGATGATTAACTGTCTACACATCTCTTAGGTCCTGTCTCAGGCCTTTGTTGGGTTAGTTTTCCTGGGTATTTAACTTTTAGAGACTCTTTCCTGCTGGTTTTCAGTCATGTTCTTCACAAATCGGACATATTGCAGCTTTTGGTTCAAAGAACGGGATCAAAACTGTGTTATGATGCCAAAACCAAATCCTTTAGAAAGACTAGTGAGCCTAGAGTACTTTTACAGAGAGAAAGTCTGCCTTCTTGGAAAAATAAGAAATAACTTTGTATGTATTTTAAAATGTGACATACCTCATCTTGCCTCCAGAGCATCAGGTAGGGAGCAATGGAGAGATGTGGGAAAACGCAGCCAACCCCCTGCATTGTCCCGTCCGACTCTACGAGTTCTACCTCTCTAGATGGTGAGTCCCCACAGAGGCACACAGACACACATGCTTCTGTTTAAAGTCAATACATCTTAGGTTTGTCGTCTTGACCTCCTACAGCCCAGAGTCTGTGAAGAATCAAAGCAGCGTGTTTTATCTCCGGCCTCAAAGGAACGTCCACACATGCAGGTCAGGGTGAGGAAGTTGTCTTTTATGCAGCTCTGCAGACAAGAAACTAAACACAAACGTGAAGTTTCCTCTGATGTCAAACCCTGGGAGAGAAGTATTTCTATAACTTTTGCCTTATTTGTTCTAATGTACTGTTGTCTTTAGTATTTTGAAGAGTAGACAAAAAAGAAGCACTTTTTTGTGCTTTCTTTTTTATATTGGGGTATAATTTATTATACCCCAATTTATTTCTGGGGTATGCATTTTTCCATTTATACCCCAGGAAAAACAGAAGTCATGCATCACTCGCTAAAACTTTTTAGACTCTCAGATATGCTTAAAAATGTAATAAAAAAAAAATAGCTTTAGTCAGTTGAGAAATGTCATCTAGCATATAACTGCTTCTTTAGAAAAATCACTTCCAGGTTATTGATTGAAAAGCAGTTGGTGAAACTGCTCATACAGTTTGATCTAGTATGATCAAACTGTTCCCAGACAGTTTGATCATACTAGAAAGTTTAAAAGAAAGTGTTTGGTTTTTTTTATTAATAAGCCCTGCATCTGTCATCAGCAGCTCCTACTGGTACTCGTCCCAACCGCTGGATGCCTCCACCCTCCAGAGCATGCTCACTCGCATCTTGGCAGTCAGGGAGGTTCAGCAGGAACATGAGCGATCAGCTGCAGCTGAGGGACTCTCTCAGTCGTCCGTGTGACAGAAGAGACCAACATTTTGTGGACATTTTAGTGTGTTTTGCTGTTATTCCACTGTTTGGATGTTTTATTTTTAGATTATATATAATGAAAAGCTGTTGGCTCTATTTGTTTCAGTGCTTTCTCTGGAGAAACTTTGAATCTTCCTCAAGGACACTCGTTATTTTAAATCGTATCAATTCCTGATATGATTCAGCACAGAGAAGATAAACATGTCAGTAGTTATAACTGGGCAGCACTTTGTCTTAGTGCCTCTTTTTCATTCTCACATCCTATTTTGTTCTCTTTTAAGCTCCTTGTGGCCTTTCATACTAACGTTGTCAATTGGCTGTTTTAGTTGACTGTACTTTTATTTACAAGATTTAGTTCAGTTACAACATTGAGCTGTTTCCATTTTTATATTCAACATGCAATGTTCAGTTCCTGTTCATGAATCCCAGACGTGCACCTTTCCTGTAAATGTTTCAGTCATCAAATGTCACTGATGACTGAATGAGATCTCATTTCAACTGAAGCCCCAAAGAGTTCAATTTGTTTCAGACACAGAAAGCTGTGCTGTTAAGAAATAACAAAAATGTTAACAGATTACAACCAATTTCTGTGGCTAGTACCAACACTGCATAAAAATATTAAAGAATTGTTAAAAGAGAATCTGTGTTTTGAACCTTTAAGCTAATTAGCCAGGGAATTTGTGCTTTCAGCCTTTTTGATGGATTGACTAATAATTTGATAAGCAAACTGGTGTCTTCAGTGCTGAATTTGCTGCCCACATGAGGAACACAGAACATATATTCAGGCCTCACTTCTTGGAAATACACACATTATATTTACTCTTAAGGATCTGGAGGGTTCCTATTTTTTTTCCCCAATTCAACAATTTTTCAGATGGGTTTTCCAGTGCAGTAATGTAAATTTTATGAAGAACAAATACAAGATATTATTATGAATTTAAAAATCTAGATAAAGAAGGAACATGGATGGATAAAGCATTGCAAACTAAAAATCTGTCCACCACATTTCTGAGCCAAGTTAATTACCGTAGTTAATTTGACTGATTACTGTAGTTTTTTTTTATATCCGTAGGAAATCTTCAAATGCATGTAGAGGAATGAGGTCTTCCAAACTAGTGGCACATTCATCTAAAAAAGCAGGTTTTCAGGTCCTTTATCAGAAAATGAACTAATTGTCTTGCAAAAGACTGAGCATTATGCAGCTGTAAACAAGCAGATTTGTTGGTCTAGAAGAAGACATTAGATCCGATGACATTCTGAGTGCTTGGTTATGCACCTTTCAGTGACAAAAGTACTAATCCACAGCACAGAATAAATGTTTACAAAAACTATTTAAAATATTTGAACGAAGAATTAAGTGAGCAATGTAGTACAATCAATGAAACTGCCCTAAATACATTACAGATAGAAAATTACTAAACCTCAAAAGATGGACTAACTTGTCAAGTAAAAGGAAAAGTAACAGGTCATGTGAACAGTCAATGTCATACTGATCTTACTGGAAGAGTTATATATTAAAAAAAAAAAAACCTTCACAGCCCCACTGAAAAATGGGCAACCAAATAAAAACAACACACAGGTAAAAACTTTCTTAAAAAATGTTCAAGAAGATTTGCATGCGCTCCATACTGAAAAACTGATAAAGACTAAATCTATAGTAAAAGCAAAATCAACAACAGATTAAACAACATAATCTGTTGTTTAATCTGTTGCAATGACTTTTTGTCATTGCGACACTTTTTGTGTGGAGTGTCGCAATGACTGGCTCAACAGGAACGATCAACAGGAAAATAAGCCTATAACGGCATGTGTGGCGTTTTTCTGGCGTACTTAAAAAGCAAAAAATGCTTTAAACGCAACTGTGATTGTTTAAATTTTAGTGATGACAAATATATAAAAATAAATGTACACATAAAAAAGCAAAATCAACTAAAAGAATGTAAGGTAAAATAATTATATGCATTTTTGACTACACGTTTTTTTTTATTTTTTTATACTTGTTCTTTCGTCTATGATTTATTTCGTTTAATATTTTTAGTTTACGTTGTGATCTTGTCATAAAATCGATGTTAATTGTATATTCTACTAATTACCTCGAATGACATTTTCGATGCATTTGTATGTGCTTGTATTTTATGTGTTTATTTTTCGTTTATATAGTGAAACAATCGACATAAATAATTTTATCTGTCGGCGAAACTACCACCACGTGACGTCATACTCCTGCGACTGTTTACATCCAGCGTATGTGCGACGCTATCATGGCTCTTTTCCCAGCGTTTGCTGAAGTGTCGGAAAGCAAAGTTGAAGATTCGTCGAAAGGTGGTCATTCATTGATTCATGTTACGCTTTTTTTTTTTTTTTTTTTTTACGTTTTAGTGCATTCGAGTTAACATCCTTTTGTCTTTACCTGAAAGAAAACTAAAGCTCATCAGTTGTTAAGACTAAACATCTGCAACGGTCTTTAACGTCACCTTTCATTCGATCACGGCTAAAAGCAGTTCACATTTCTAATCAGGCAAAAATAATAATAATAATAATAATAATAATAATAATAATATAAATAAATAATAATCATATAATCGATTTAATTGTGTGTTTTCCCTCCAGAATTAGACTGGCTGAATAACAAGAGTTTTCAGGCTGGAAATGCTCTTTCCCTTCACAGTCGCTTTTTAGAAAAGTCCACCGAAAAGCCAAACCAAAGGGAGGGAAGGTAGGAATGATCTTTCTTCTGCATGTAACCTTCTGGTTTCTTAAGTTGTTGTCACCACAACAGCATGTATGACTCTGACAGCTGCATAAGGCTCTGAAAATGCTGTGTAGAACATTTGAATGATCACATTTTCAGTTGATGTTTCTATTTTTAACTCAGTGTTGGAAAGGATGTTACATGCTCTGATGGGGAAGATAGGGGGGAGGATGATGGGCCTCCAAAGAAGAAGAAAAAGAAGAGTGAAAAAAAGAGGAAAAAGAAGAAAAAGCACAAAAGGAAGAGTGGGAGTAGTGGATCGGACTCTGAAACCATCTATCCCAGTGATCTCAAGAGGGACGAGGAGGGGATTAGGTGAGGAGAAATACTCCTCATTTTTGTAGAAACTAAAAGTTTCTACAAAAACTTTGTTATGCATTTCTGTTTTTTTGTGTATGTGTTTTTTAATGCAGGCAACAGTCTACTTCAGTAGGAACTCGTTTTTTATGGTTGGATGACCTCCAGTCGCCTACAGAAAATCCGTTCTGTGTGGACTGTAAACCGGACCCGGCCAACTGGACTTATAAGTCCCTGTACAGAGGAGACGTAGCTAGGTAGCACACACATTCTCACAGAGATTTCTCTAAACTTTGTTTTGTTTGGTTAAAAAAGGATCCTGAGAGCACTGGAAATTTAAGTCCTGAAAATTGTAGAATAAAGACATAAAAAATGTGTTAAAACCCTGACCATTGTTTATCAATTCATGTTACCTGTAAACATATTGAGTGTAGTGTACAAAATCCAAAGAAAAACTGAAATCAATCAAAAGCACTGTGCTATTTCCAAAAAGTTAAAATAAGGAAATAAAAGACAGCATGACACTTTTGTACAACATCGTAAACTAAATTTAAAATAAGAAAATTAACTGCAGCATTGTGACAACATGTGTCTCTCAGGTATCGGAGAAAAGGAAGTTCCGCTTTAGGTCTGGACGTTCGCAGGCAGGGAGTAGGCTGGGAGGATTCTGAGACAAAGAAGAAGAAGAAAGTCAGGGTCAATGGGAATGCAGCTGACAGATACTATTCTGCAGCCACTCGAAAGCTGCTGCGGGCTGCGCCTCCTGCTCCTGTTGTCTCTGCGACGCCAGAAAGTGGGGATGCACTCAGCTCAACCTCCTTCCTCCCTCTGGGTGATGCTGAACGGGACAACACAAGACACGAGTTAGGTAATGATTCAAGAATGTTAACACTAAGCAGAACATGACTGACTATTATGATTTACAAGATCCAAGTAAAGGTTTTGTTTGAGTATGCAATGAGAAAGTTAGGTAAGACTCAAAAGTCCTTGAATGTTTGCTTTAAACATCGTTTTTTTCGGATCTTATTCAGATAGCAAAGCACAGACGTCAGTAAACCCCCTTGGCGTGTATGATTCGTCCACCTCCCTGTGGATGCAGGGGAAGGGACCACTGCTTCAGGACGACGTGAAGCAGGTAACAGAAACAGAGGAAAAGTCTGAGTATGTGGCTGGAAGGACCGAAGAGTTTAACCGGCGACTCAGGGAGCAGCCAGCAGATACACAGCTGTGGATAGAGTTCATTCGCTACCAGGTAATTGAGAAGAATATGTTGTTATATAAATTATAAAGATCTCCATTGAGCCTAAAGGAGATGTGAAAATAGGACACAGCTCTCACAAACAAGCTCTTCTAATTTCAAAATAAACCAAAGCTTTCTTATACATTTAATTTTTGTACTTTTTGTACGTTGACAGAACTTGTAGAATATAAATCCATGGGAAAGAATAATATAATAATAATAAAGTTTGCTACTGTATCTGGACTTCCTCCTCACTTCTAGGATGAGCTGAGTGCAGCTGCATTTGGAGGTGACGAGGAGCAGCAGGGCAGTGATTTAGCAGAGAGCCGCAAGTCGTCCTTTAGGGCGATTCTGGAGAAGAAGCTGAGTATTGCAGACAAGGCCGTGGAAACCAACCCCACTTGCGTCGCTCTGCAGCTCGAGAGGCTCCGGATCTGCCAGGATCTCTGGGAACCCTCCACTTTGGCTAAAGAGTGGAAGAAACTGGTAAATTTTGTGGTTTCGTTCACTTTTTGAAATGTTGGCAGATTTTTTTTTTATGCATTTGTGGGCAATAATTAATATCTTTAGACAAATTATTCTCACTCCAAGTACTTAGAAATATTTAGGCATCCAAACTGGAGTAGAAAAATTGCTAATGGTAGCTTCATATGCTATATTCTAGGTGTTTCTACATCCAAACAGCGCCCCCTTGTGGAGGAAATATCTGCTTTTTACGCAGAGCTACTTCAGCAGTTTCTCAGTGACAAAAGTCAACTCTGCATACGGAAAGTGTCTGAGCACGCTCAGTGCTGTGGGAGACGGCAGCATGGTGTCCCACCCAGCTTTGCCTGGAATTGAGGAGGATATGCTGGGTAAGATGTATTGACTATCTGAGACTATAGAAAGGCTTTCATTTAATTTCCTGCACAGTTTGGTAATATTCTCTTTCATAAAGTGATTCAGAGCAGCATTAAAACCTTTTTCCCCAAATAAGCTTGTCTTTTTTTTTTTTTGGTCCAGATATCTTCACCCAGCAGTGTCATTTCTTGCGGCAGTCTGGTCACTGTGAGAAGGCGATTTCTCTGTTTCAGGCCATGATCGATTTTAGCTACTTCAAACCTGACAGTGTTAAAAAGCTCTCCACAAAGCAGCAGGTACACACACACTTGCACAAGAACATTATAAAGAACAGTAAGAACATTAATCTGTAGCTGTTAGGGACTACTGAGAAAACCTGCTTGAATTTGTATAGAACTCTATGTATTAGTGGGATAATTGATGGAAATTGAATGTTTTTTTACTCACAAACCTTCTTATAGGATCATTTGATTCTCATAATACTGTGAACTCAGTGGGAACACTGATCATAATTTTTAATAATTGTGCTCATGTACAAATTATCCAGATTCATCAATTCTTTTTCTTCAGAAGCCAGATGGAGATTCCAACTAGACAACAATCACACACATAAAATGGCTCTGGAGAGGATAATGCAGGCTAACACCAGGCTTCTGAAATGGCTGTTGCAAAGCCCCACCAGCATCCAGTCACTTTAAACTCAACCAATTCTTCCTGTTGGTTGCTACGAATGTTTTGTGACTCTTTAGGAGACATTTAGTCACATTTTTGTAAGACTGTATAGATTAGTGATCATCCACAATAAATTATCTAGCTGAAAGTGATCTGTACGCTAATATTTGCAACTGAAAATGTGGAACTATCCGATTATTTGGTTGTATTCCTGGGTCGTGTTGAGAATATTTTATTTAGAAAAGGTAAAAGGAGGCAGAAAATTGTACTTTATGTTCCTGTTTCTGCAGGTTGATTTCTTTGAGACGTTCTGGGACAGCGGAGAGGCAAGAGTTGGGGAGATAGGAGCCCGAGGCTGGAAGGCCTGGATGACCCAACAAGAGCGAGGAGGATGGGTTCAGCCCCCCGCAGGTGAGATGCGTTTATTCACTTACAACTCAGTATATTGGGATATGCGGTTCACTGAGACTCGTTAGTCAGATTAAAAGTACCTTTTTAAAATAAACTTTAAATAGGTAGAAAACATACTTATTAATTAGTCCATATTTCTGTATTGTTTTTTTTTAAATAATTAGCTTTCATTGGCTGTGATTAATTAATCTATAGAAAGTGTTTCACTTAGTGAATTGAGTTACTGAAATAAATTAACTTTTCAATAACATTCTAATTTATAGAGATGTACCTGACAGCCTTACAGCTCCAAGGTACAAGTAGGATACATAGTATGGATAAAATAGGGATGAGTTTGGTTTACAAATCCTTTAATGAGAGGTTTCTGTGTTTCCGTCTGCTTTCCATTTCTCCACACACAGAGGAAGAAGAGGAGGAGGAGGAGGAAGAGGATGAAGAGGAGGTGAAAGACCGGAGCCAGCCCAGAGGGACCGTCTGGCTGGATGTGGAGTCGTCCCGTGAAGCAGCTCACTGGTTGCCCTGGAGACCTGACAAAGCCAAAGGCCAGTCAGAGGAGGACTGTGAGGACCCTGACAGACAGGTGCTGCTTTCTGATGATCTGGTGACGTTTGAAGTTCGATCTTGGAGCAGGTTTAAAGATATTCACCTCATCTCTGTTTCATCCTTTTTCCATGTCTAGGTGCTGTTTGATGACATCGGCCCATCCCTTATTTGTCTGACTTCCCCAGAACTCCAGCTGCGGTTTCTTCTCAGTTTCTTGGCCTTTCTGGGTTTTCCGGTGAATTTTGTGCTCTCTGCTGCCCCTTATCAGCCAAGCATGCTCCTGGAGAACCTCTCACTGCTCACTCAAGGTAATAAAATGTCTGGAAGTTTTCTAAATATTTTAATAAATTGTAAAGTGAGTTGATATCCTTTAATAATCTATACTGTTTGCATGAATAAATAAGTCTTACAGCTTTTACAAATCTATTAAAATTCAATTATGAAGGCTAGATCCTTTGTCTATCTAAATACCACCTGTCAATAAGAGACACATTGACACATATTTACAGATATTTAACATGTTCTTTGGAAATAGCATTTCAATGTGATAATAACTATAATACCTTAAATACTGTGGATGAAATCAGTGTGAATGAGAAGTTGCTGTAGGTAATCTGGAGCATATTTTATAGGTACTTAAAAGCCGTTACATGCACATAAGGTTAGATTAAAGGAGTTTGCGATCACCTACAATTATTATAGGGACCATTACAGATGTGTTTCCTTCATGCCTCACAGGTGCAGCGCTCCAGCATCCTCTGACTTCCTTTAACCTCCTTGAGACGGGGATTAACCCTGTAGGTCACATGACTACTCTCCAAGGAACAAGGAAGTGGTTGGGGCTTGGAAAGCAGGGTGAGAAGTTTCTCACCAACGTGTTCAGCATGCTGCAGCCTTTCCTTCCTCCTCCTCATCGAGCCGTTCTGTCTCTCAGCTGGATGCTGTACGAGAAGCTGAAGGTAGACCCAGAGCAGTGCAGAAACAAGCTTCACCTGCAACACATCTCTTTGTTTTCTTTCAAAGTGTTTTTAAGTTTATAGAGGCCAAGATTAGTAGTTCATCTCTACAAGTTACAAAACTCACAAAAGAAATTATGCTTCTTGAAAAACATAGAGGAGGAAGTTGAAGGCGGTTGTATACTATCATAAAGTAATGCCTTCAAACTTTTCAGTCACATATTTTTCTGTATTTGTTAGGTTTTGCACTGTTTGCGCAGCGGCAACAAAAAGCGGCTTCGCGCTCAGGGAAAGAGCAGCAAGCGGGTTGCCAAGAGACTCCTTAAAGAACCCAACAATCGCTCGTCCCTGGTGCTGTGGAGGGAGTACGCACACCTGGAGTGGGTGCTGGGCAACCTGGACGAGGCTCGGAAGGTGTTCTCCACGGCGACGGCAATGGGAGGAACCAGGGGCCTTGGTAGTCCTGCTCTGTGTGAGCTGTGCCTCCTGTGGTCCCAGCTGGAGGTGGAGAACTCGGCAAAGGAGCCGGGAGGACTTTCTGATGTAACGACGTCGCCAGCTGTTACGGTGCTGACCAGACTGGCAGAAGGAACGTCTTCGTCTTCATCCTCCCAGACTTTAACCCCAGTTTCAATCCTGAAGGCCAGGAGATCGTATGATCAGGCTCTGAGCTCCGGCCTGTCTTCTCTGGACCAGAAGATCCAGAATCATCAGCTTGATGGAAACGGTGAGCGGTCTGTGTTTTATTGTCTCCATGTAGAGATACAAATTAAATCCAATTAGACCAAACTTATTCTCAGTTTGGTCTAATTAGAGCACATATGTCTGAGAATTACCATCCAGATTTTATTGTCAAGGTTTCAGTCACATTCTGACTGCTGAGAGGAGAAACGAGTCGGTGATAAACCAGAATAGAATAACTATAGTTTCACAGGATCATAAGTAACGCAAAGACTTTTAACAAAAATGTGTATTTCTAATCACTTTTATAACAAACAACACATATTCCAAATTCTGCTAAAAATAATAAATCACTTTAATTATTATAATATTGTTATCTATAAAATTGATTTATTTCAGTTGCAATTAATAGATTTAAAGAAAGTTTTTTGTTTTTTTTTTAAATGGAGCTAAAACTCAAAGCAGTTTTTAACATAACACAGAATATTATATGCAAGTCAGAGTGCATAAATGTTGATATTATAAAGAATACAAGTAAATCCAAGAAGCAGTTTTCAGGGAAACAATGAATTAACCAGGATTAATTATGTTTTTTGGATTTTATTCTCATCTTTCAAACACAGATCTGTAGAATTAATAAATAATTTAAATAGAACCTGCTTGATAGCATGAAGTAGACTAAAAGATCTCAAAAGGCCAATACCCATTTCCTGAATTTCAAGAACAGAAGGGAAACAAAATCTTTGACATCTGTTTCCAGGAAGTCTGAAATTATCTAATAACTTTGCTCCTTCAGGACTTGGATAATGACTTTTTTTCCTGAACAAATGAAGCCTTCAATAGAAAACTGCTTTTTGCTTATACTATGTTTCTTTTTCTGTTTAAATATGAAACATTTGGGTCTGACAAAATGAAAAGAAACATTAAAAATATGTAAGGGGGACAATACTTTTTCACAACCTTTGAAGTCAGATTGGTTACTTGTTTCACATTCCGGTAACATTGTTTGGTTTGGTTCATCTTGCTTGTTGCAGCAGCCCAGGATGAGCCGCAGGAAGAGAAGCTGAGGCTAAGAGGCCTGGTTGGCTGCTACGCTCTGTTTCAGTACCTAACAGTGAGCGTCCAAGCTGCTAATGCTGTCTACAGCCAGGCCAGGGAGAGGATGGAGGACCTGCACCGCTCATTAACACCTGAGAGACAGCTCAACCACGATGAGGCCACCAGCCGGCCGTGTCGTTCCGTCCACAGCCATCATGTCAGCTGGTTGGCTTCAGACTGTGAGGCTTTAGCAGTGCAGCAGGCGGCTCTGCTGAGATACAACAATAGTGTCGGTGTGTGTCCTTTGGCAACACTGAGGCAGATGCTTACCTGTTCCCTCTCAGCTTGGCCCTGCAGCGCCCCCCTGTGGACTGTTTACATTCAGGTCTGTTCCTAAAAAAAAACACATCTTCCCCCTTCAGAGGCTAAAATTAAAGCAGTGGTCAGAAATGATGAGCGTCTGTGTGTTTTAGGTGGAGAACCGTTACCATAGCGCCGGCCGGGCACGCCGGTTTTTCCACACTGTAACCAGAGACAACAGCAGCAGCCTGGTACCCCGTCTGTTTGCTATTGTTGCTGAACAGCATAGGAAGCAGCTGGTGGATGCAGCTCAGAGGTGAGGCTGAAAGTGATGATGAGTATGTTCCTATAACAACAAAAATACAATCAAAGGAAAGTACACCTTCCTCCATTTCTGGACTTTTACCTAAAAAGACATAATCTGGTCTTTACAGGGTTCATTATATGGTTGATTCACAAACAAAAAAACATTTAGGACAACTGATGACCTTCCCAGAAAATTTACCCAAAGTTCAGAGCTTGCAGTGCTTGCAGAAATAACAAAAAAGAATAATAGCCCCCAGAAAAAGACTCAACAATGTTAGAAAGGAGAAAGTATCTCCTCTGGGGTGTACTCTATTACTTCAACACATGTAGGTTCAAGTTAGCATTAACTTCCTAGATTGTTAGGCAAATTTGTGGTATTTGCATATATAGAACCTTGCAGTCACTCTGATGTCTTCGCTAGCATTCAGGAGTCAAATGTGAGGCCATCAGTCCAACAGCTTGGCAGAAGCACTCCTACCAACTCTAGGTTATGATGATGGTTTTTATTAATCAGACTGAATGCTTTTTATTCTGGCCTGAGACATAAAACCCTCGGACGTAAACAGGGTGTGCATTCTTTTAGCAATGACTGTATAAATGAAAACTTATTATAAACAAATTTAATCAAAAATGTTAACATCATTTGTAGGTCCTGTTGCTCGGATGAGGCCCTGCCCGTACTACCAGAAAATGGTCTCAGCAACCGAATCCGCGGACTGTTCGAGGGCGCCACATCGACAGAGATGGGTGCTCATTGTCCTCTACTGTGGAGGATGTACATCCATTTCCTGGTGAGTTGATAAATGTCTCATAACATATGCAAAGACGCAATTAATACCTGTCAAGAACAGCTGCAATAACTGCATATATAGTCATCTTGATTAACTTCCAGCCTAGTTAGATTAATTATCTTGTTTTATTATATACGATTTTTATTTCAAAGGAAACATCTTGTGTTTCTGTGTCATTTATAGGTGTCAGAGGGGAAGGTAGATAAAGCCAGAGGGATATTTTACAAGGCATTGCAGAACATTCCCTGGGTGAAGGTAAAACTCAGGTTAAAAGTTACCTTAATTTTACTTATGTATTTAATTTATCTTCTCTTTGTGCTAACACGTCGTATATATCAAACAGGGTTTGTATATGGATGCGGTGCAGTTGTTCCCTGACCACCTGCAGGAGTTTGTGGATCTAATGACAGAGAAGGAACTCCGACTAAGACTGCCTTTGGAAGAGTTGGATATACTGCTGGAAGACTGAAAGCACTCAAATGTTTTGTTTGTTGAATGTTTACTTCGGTGTTTCTTATTAAAATACCTTAGTACAAAGTTATAATATACTCCAAATTGTTATTGTAAAGATCTTTTCAGTAATAAAAATAGTTTATATGTTGGTTTTTTTGTTATACGTTTTTACATTTTAAACTAAGTTTAAGTAGAGAATCTCACTTTTACTTTTCTCCCGTATTTCCGTGGTAGCAAAGGTCTTATTCATACTTTCGGTCTGAGGCTCACCACTTTATTAGGCAACACACCTGTAGATTACCTGCGAGTCATCACCTGCTTTTTTTCTACTACGTTGTAGCTGTGGAGACGTTGCCCTCATTGCCGCTCCGTGCTTTGACGCATTGCAGATCCCTATTAGCCAATCACTGGCCCCTTTACACTGGTAGAGTATGCGGGTTTGTCTTATCCAATCAGAGAACGTCTTTCGAAAGCAAAGCCAAAGCGTCCTCAGCGCACCGAGTTTGGACGCTTAGATCCGTATCCTTCCGCTTGAATAAAAGTAGGCGTAGCATAAAATAGTCCATCACTCTCGAGTGACCGTGCAAGCAAGGTGACCAAATAAGCGCATGAGATTTTTTTCCCCCCAAAACTTAAGTACTGTTATAGCAATAGACCTAAAAGTGTTTTTTTCTGCAAAGCAGTGTTTCTAAGATTAGTGAGCACAAATTAAATGGATATTTTGCTACCTAAAGTTACAACAGTATATATATATATATCTATATATCTATATATCTATCTATCTATCT